>CM040238.1:228781638-228981638 GCA_022545495.1 Chrysanthemum lavandulifolium | reverse complement strand
AATTCCAATAATGATATATTTTAAAAGAATTATTTATTAGAAAAGCTAAAAAAAAATTATACCCATCAATTTAATACTAAAAGTTGAAAAATAAAAGTGCTAATCATTTACACTATTACTAATTTAGACGTTATAGTTTTGAAAAACATATATCTAATACGTTATAAAGTATTTAGTACATGTTAAATAAAGAATGTTTAAAAAGAAAAGCAGTTGCTCGCCACAAAAATAATCACCAAATATCCGTCACTGCATTTCGTGGGTACCATTCTAGTAGTTTCTCAATTTACTTTCATTTACCAAATTTATGTATGCTTGATTTAAAAATCCATTTATGTTAGACACATTCACTACTTATAAATTAATTTGGCTATTTGCCCATTTGAATATTTTTTGCTACGCTCCCCATGGCCATGTTGTGGTAATGATTATTGCTTGTATTTATTGTGTTTGTTTGTCTTATTTGGTCTAATGTCGTAATCAGATTAGAGATCTGAGATTTTTGGGTTTGGTTGGTTTGTGTCATTTTACAATTTGGTGATAGTTGGTAGGTGCGTTTGGTTTATTGTTGTGTGCAAGTCAAGTTTAGTTAGAGTGTTAGTATCATGGGTCAAGCCAAAAATAATTTTGAGTGTCACATTCAACAAAATACATTTTGTCACTTACATAACCAAAAACCTTTTCTCGGATCTCTTATGGCTCGAACCAAAACATCATTTTTGAAACTTATTAGTTTATTTAATTTTTAATTTTTCAAATCAACTAATTTTATTTAATAAAAATATATATAAAATTATTAATAGTTTGATACAACAACTTCAAGCAAAGTTGAATATTTTTTATTACCTACTGCATATTGCATGTGTCATGCCTTCAGATAATTTGTCCATTCCAATGCATACAATCAATGCTTTCAAGCATTGTCGAAAACCCATGAACCATTTTATGTGTAGCATATAAATTTTGAATATCATTAAAGTCTGGTTTCCTCAAAAACTCAAACGTGTACAAATCAATAATGCATATAGTAAAATAATTTAAACAATCACGTGTACAATATTCATCAGTTTGTAAATATTCATCAAAATCATTAGGTGTTGAGTCGTATGCTAACTGGTGTATATAGGGAGTGCATTTCATGATAGGCATAATACTCATTTGACCTGTTGCATATGGTCGGACTCTAAAAAGATTAAAGTGCTCGGGAAGAGAATCACAAGTGTAAGTAGATATACCTTCAACTATTTTAAAAATAGGATACGATATCGACGCCTAAAATAGTGCTCCGGATATTTTGGATTATCATCAATATAGTCGGCCAATAAATGTTTTTCTGCAACATCACGTTCACTGTTTTTCGGATTACGCGAGCGTGAATTTTCAGCTTCTTGTTGCAACGATTGGTGATACTCATAAGCTTTCATCAAAAGAAAATACACACCTTCATCATCGGATTCGTATACACCCCAATGTTCAATGTTTACAACATTTGATTTTTTAGCGTATTTAGTAGAGAAAATAATAAAATTGTATGAAAAGTGGTCTAATAGGGTATGTTATATATAAAGATTGATATTTAAAAAATAATAATAATAAAAACATAACTGTTAGTTAAAATTTTCAATTCTTTTCCCTTTTTCCTCAAGCCAAATCCTCACATATGATTTGGTCTATGGAAAGGGACGGGGTGTCATGGCTTTGGTTTGGCTAGGTGCCACATTAGATGGCGTAAGTTTGAAGCCATGATACTCAAGCCTCTTATGTCATAGTGTTTTGATTGCGTAGTTTATGGGGTATGTTTGGTTATAATTGTAGTTTTAGGTAACAAAGTGTTTTCATTTAAAATAAGAAAATAAAAATAATACATCAAGTTTGATAGCTATTGTTTACAAGATCTTGAAAATTTTACTGTTGGAACACGGGAAGGGATCCGGTAATAAGAAAAACTAAAATAAGAAGAATGAGAAAGATTTTAAACACATATTTTAAAAAAGAATGAGAATTTTAAAAGGTGGTGCATCTACTTTTGTAGATGCATCTGAAACGTGTGGTAGTGATTTCTTCTCGCTCTTCTCATTTTAATTTTTCTTCTCATTTAATCATAGCTCGTTTATACACTACAAAACGTGAGGTCACACTAATCATCTCGAGTAGTGTTATTTCAAGCAATTCAATCATACTTAATAGAGCATGTATAACGGTCAAGCTTTTTATAACTCTATGTTCTTGAGAAACCATTAATTTATAAACCTATTAATTTTATAAACTTATTTTCACTATTTACAAGTCTTCTGACAATTTTATAAACGATTCACAATAAAACCAGTGGTGGACCTAGCCGCAAAACTAAGCTAGTGCCTTCCAATGAAATAGTTAAGGCGAAACAGATTAAGCGGTAAACCTATTACACGATCAATGTGTTATGTCGGGTCAAGCCAGGTCGGGTCCAATTCAATACAACTACCTTAATAGATCAATAAATCAAACACTATATATTAGATAATGAGCATTCAAACTGTTTATAATTGAGTCTATATAATTGCCTAATTGTTAACACCTTTGACTACATTTTTATATACATGTACAAGACTGTTTTATAAACCATCACTTATTGTAAAAACATCAACATCTTCACTTTAACGTAAACCACATAATGGCATTAAGTTATTAGATGTGTAGAGTTACATTGATTTTGAGTTGATTATTTCAAAATATGCACTAAATTATAAATGAGTTTTTATTTTAAACTTTTTCATGTCACATAAACATAAAGCAGAGGTCCACGATAACTAAAACAAAAGATAAATACTTTTATGAGTTTTAAGGTATTTCTCGAACTTTCTGTTATATTGTTATTTGTTTTTATAGGACTAGATGATTACACGTGCATACTGGCGAAAAAATGTAGTAGTGTTAATTTGTACATGCATTTTTTATTATTTATATATTAGTGTAGAGTAAGTGAGAGTGAAAAAACTTATAAAATAAAATGTAAATAAATGCTTAATTTATTTATAAATAGTATTGCCTTTTTAAAGTAAAAGTATTGAAAAACAACATTTTCTATTTTGTATCATACTAATTTACATATTCTATACTCTATATAAAGCAAAATAATTTTTTTTTTAATTTAAAAAAACTTAAAAAGAGTAATGTGATATATCCAAAATACTCTTGATTAAAAACGGTAACAGTCTCCACCACTAAAGTAATAGTTTAATTATTATTTAATCCTCAAACTATTATCATCGTTTTTAACCCGAAACTTTTTTCTTCTCGCAGTGACTACAAATCAAACCCGTAAGTGTTGCATCAAAGAGTCAAACCAGAACCACAAATTTGCAAGTATATTTATTTCCCGCTATACACCGTCGTTTTGCACGATTAATCGTCTAGTACTAATGTAAAGAGAAAACACATATATTTAAAACTTAAAAACTTAAAAAATGATAAAAATGTTTTGCCTTAAAACTTAAAAATGGTAATTTCAATCCTCAAAATACCTCTTTCAAACTTAAATTTTAATCTTTTATTTAAAAATTCAAACAATGTTACATTAATCAAATAGTTGCCTTAACAACGTTCTCATAGATAATTTCAAAAATATGCATGGACACTCTTTTCTAATGTAGTTTCTAAAAAAAGAGAGGAAACGTTCTTTTTTCTTCTTCTTCTTTTTTTGTATTTAATCTCAACATTAATAATTTCTAAAAATTTATCCACAAACTCTACCACCATATTTCAAAATTGATGTAATGTTGCATTTTTCAGTTTCATTATATATTTTTATACGTTCTTTAATATATTTTAACAATTGTTCTTTGAGTTAAATTATCACATATTACAATATTTTTCCATTACTTTTGATTATTTTACATTATATGTATAAACGTTACATAAAATACTTAACTACAATATCGCAACTATAATTGTTTATCACTATAAAATTTCGTTGTTATACGTGGATGCTCGCTAGTTTATATGAACGAATAGGGATTAAGGGTATAACGGAATTTAACAATTTTCATTTTGATATTTTTTTAAGCAAATTATGTAGTATAGTTAAGTGGATGTCACACTAAAGTATTAAACCACACTAACATTTGAACTTATGATTAATGATCAAATGAGAAGAATCTTTATTTCTCATTCTTTTTATTTTAAGATACATCATAATATATGCATTATTAATCTTTTAGATGCATTATTATATATTTGAATTATATGCATTTCTAATCTTTTAAATGCATAATAATATATTTTTCAGCTAAAAATTAGATACATATACTTATATTATATGCATTTCATCAAGTTAGACGAATCTTATGTATTTTTGGTCATATGTAGGTCAAATTTATTGCTAATACTACTTTGCATCGTTTTCACTTTAAAATCACTTACGAAACTAATTGTGATTCATCTAAAAAATAAAAATGCATATAATTCAAGTCGATGTATCTCAAATATGCGATTATAGTTATTTCTCATTATTCTCATTTTAAAATTCCTTCTCACTGGATCCTTCGCCTTGAACTTATAGTTATGTTACGGAGTATTATATTTTCATTAATTTGCTCTTTAAAATCCTATCAGCGTTTCTATACAAAGTACGTAATAATTATCATACGCTCTTCGACAAAGTATGTTTCAGGAGCCATTTTTAGTTTTTTTGTTCTATAATAATTATATGAGGTTTTGATATCATTACACCTTGTTGATTTATTTATTTATATTAAGATTACCTTTTTCTTCTTTTTGAAAACAAAAACCTTAAGTAAACCAAATTACTTTGTTGTAAGCTGTAACAGAATGCAAGTAATAAGGTGTAGCGAATCTGAGTGCCTTTAATGACATATAAGGTTCATATTCACAGGTTCCTTAATTCGTTTCCAGGATCGAATATAAAAGACAAGATTAACAAGCATGATTCATTGATAATCACAACATAATAAAGATTATGTTGTATGTATTGAATTGATCAATTGAATGAACAATTGATATTGTTTACAAATTTCTTCCCTCTATTTATACTATATGAAACAGTGCCAAGAATAAGAGGCATACCGGTTTCATTAAAGTAATCGACACACTATAACTAAACGTTACGACATAACAATATAACGGTTATATTGTTGTTTCTGACCCAGCCCAATAATATGTTTTGGTTTAAACCGGAACTTACAAATGTACATAACATATATACACTTATCTACCCTTAACTTTGATTTCTATAACATTAGAGTTCCAACATTCACCCCCTAATGTTATAGACATCCTTCTTTTTCTTCAGTAGGTTTTTTGGACCTTGTGTGATGATCACAAAGTCATCACCTCCTGACGTGCTCGCCTCTTGATTTGTTGTTGTCTGCCATCATACTATTTGGTTTCCTTTGAAACACACTGCCTTTGGTCGGATTGATGTCTTTTATTACACATCTTCTTGCCATAGTTCCTCTGATGATCACCCTGATCAAAAACACTCTTCTCCTTGCCTTTCTGCCTTTGAGAAGTACCCTGGAACAATGATGATTCTCCACATCTTCTGGCCTTGTAATCTTCCTGAACATCTTCCACTTATTTTCCTTTAAGGCGTCTCTTATTGAGTTGAGTGGCTCCGATTACGGTTCTTCCCCTAATCCTAATTGAGCGTCAGTGATGGTGGTTTCGGTGAAGCTTGTCTTCTCCGTGATATGGGCGCACTTGCACTTTCCCTTTTTCTCGGGTTGAAACCTTCGATTAGGGTTCTAACCGATTTTGGGATTTTCCGGTTGAATTCTTCGATTAGGGTTCTTCCCAATCCTTCTATCTTCTTTCAAAACTTGAATCAATTCTTGTTATCTTGCCACTTGACTCTGATACCAATGTAGCGAATCTGAGTGCCTTTAATGACATATCAGGTTCATGTTCACAGGTTCCTTAATTGGTTTCCAAGATCGAATATAAAAGACAAGATTAACAAGCATTATTCATTGATAATCACAACATAATAAAGATTATGTTGTATGTATTGAATTGATCAATTGAATGAACAACTGATATTATTTACAGATTTCTTCCAATATATACCTAATGAATCGGTACCATGATCAAAAGGCATACCAGTTTCATTAAAGTAATCGACACACTATAACTAAAGGTTACAACATAACAATATAACGGTTATATTGTTGTTTCTGACCCAGCCCAATGATATGTTTCGGTTTAAACCGGAACTTACAAATGTATAGAACATATATACACTTATCTTCCCTTAACTTTGATTTCTATAACATTAGAGTTCCAACACAAGGTTTTTAAGTTCAGGATCTTACGTAGGATTGTTTTTGTTTTTGCAAGAACGTGATTGTAAGATCAGATCGCGATCCTAAAATCCTACAATAATGTCATTTTTTTAATAATCTTTGTAATATTATTCAAATCTACTAATTATTATATATTATAAACATGAAATTATATGAATGTTTCATGAAATTGTTATCCTAAATTATAAATATGGAATGTTTAAGAAGAATCACATGTTACTATATAAAACATAAACCATAAATTTGTAGTTTTAGTTTGTGGTTTGAGAAAAGTAAGATCGGATCGGAGTAGATCTTAAATCCTATGGTCAAGATCGGGATCCTATAAGATTTTAAGTTTTTTAAGATCCTACGTAAGATCTGGATCGTTTTTGCTTTGTAGAACCATAAAATCGTAAAATCCTAAGATCAGAATCGGGATCTTTAACAACTATGATCTATATATCATGTCGATACTGTTACATTAACCAAAACAAAAACAAGTACCGAAAAAGATTTTTTGAAGGGCCATAGTTGCCAACCTTTGAAAACCTAGGTAGTAAAAAACAAAGTGAATGAGAAAACAGTAGTGTTCAGTTTGGTTATTTGTTGGGTTGTTGTTGTCTTTCCACTCATTAAAAAACACAGACATACATAATACTAAACGATGATGAAGCATGTTTACACTTTGTCACTACAGGTATGCTATGAAAACATACACTAGCTAGTTACTCCTCATTTTAATTCATTATCTTATGTTTAGTTTCATTTAGTAATCAGTATATATATCAATGTACACTGTCATCTTTTAATCAGGTAAATACACTAGTGTGTTAATGTGTACTTATATTTCAATGTGCATACCTTTTGTTACTGATAATTGGTCCATGAAATGTTACGTACTATTCACTCTTAACATTGCTCTAAAATGATAAGTATTTGATAATTTCCACATGTCATTAAAACGAAAGAAGGTTTCACAGTTTAGGTTCCCTCACCGAGTTACCCCGTGACCATTTCCAACGTACTCTTTCCCTGGCGACCCCAAAATGTGTATCTAGTAACGTTTAAACTTTAATATAAGGAGGTTAGGTGCCTTACCACTAGGTCATTTGGCGACCACTAAGGTGTCGATCGTAGTGGTTAGGCACCCTGATGTCCTCACAAGAGGTCTTAGGTTCAAAACTCACCAAGTACACATCTTGAGGGTGGCAAGGAAAATGGTTGGAAACAATCACGAGACACCCTGGTTTAGGCAACGTACATCTAAGTCAAAGACTCGCTCTCCCCGGTAATTAAACTCATATGTTTACCAGTTTATTATTAAGCCTATTTGCTTTGTGGTTATCTAATTCTTTCTAGTCGGAATAATCATTTTGAAAAGGCATATCCCAAGTCCTAGCACTCACTCAGACCGTAATGCAGACAAACGTGGCTAATAGTTTTCTTTTATAAAGTAAGAACACAAATTGTTGTCATATTTTTAGTTCTGCAACAAAGACAGAGTTCCACTGTGGCTAAGCCAATGTTTGGACTAGCTTTTAAGCTTTAAACTGATTATCGCAATATGAAAACAAGTAAAACAGTTTCGACTGTTCACCAAATTGTCATTATTTGGTTGCTTATTATTTAATTTTACAAGGCACATCAATCACTTTCGAACCGAACGTGTAACCACCCACTAAATCTCAAGTGGAGATCTAGAGACTTTAATTGTATACAATGCTTATGATGTATTATTGTTGTGTAGGTTTGAGCATACCAAGAATCTACTGTGAAATTTATCTGCTTTTGTTAAGCAAGATCTTCAACAATGAGTTCTCGGTTCCCGTCTCATCAGTTAAACAGTGGATTGTATGTCTCAGGACGGCCTGAGCCGCCAAAAGAAAAAGCTCCACCAATGTCCTCCACCGCAGTGCCATACACCGGTGGTGACCTAAAGAAGTCTGGAGATTTAGGAAAGATGTTTGAGGGGGCAAGAAAATCGGGCTTGCTGACTAGTGGTCCTTTAAGAACAGGGTCTATCTCTATGGGAGGTGTTCCCGGATCAGCTACAATGAAAAAGAATAGTTCTGGTCCTTTAAACAAACATGGGGAACCGATAAGAAAGACATCTGGACCTCAAGGTGGCGCGATGACTTCTCGACAAAATTCTGGACCCTTACCTCCGGTTCTTCCAACCACTGGTCTTATTACGTCTGGGCCTATTTCATCTGGACCGCTTACCTCATCAGGTGCACCACGAAAGTCATCAGGTCCATTGGACTCTCAAGGGTCGATTAAATCAGGAACCACTTCAATGGTTAAAAACCAAGCAGTTACTCATTTGAGTCAGGATGGCACACGCTCGTTCTTTAAGAGCTTCCCTAAGCTAGTTTTTTGGTCCATAGTTTTGTTGTTTGTGATGGGGTTTATTGCAGCATTTTTTATACTAGCAGCCGTTGGCAATCCAATTCTTTTGATCATTGTTGTCGTTCTTTTTGCAATTGTGAGTTTGGCTTTCTCATGGAACGCTTATTGGGGTAGAAAAGCTGTCATTAAGTTCATCTCTGAGTATCCAGATGCCGAGCTTAGAACAGCAAAAGATGGTCAGCTCGTCAAGGTTTCTGGGGTACGTCCCCTCTCTTTCATTCACACTGATAAATGATAATATCTGTGAGAAGTTGTGTATGGCTGATGCACAACTTAACGCAGTCTTATAAGATTTCTAACTACACTTAACATAGTTCAATATAAATAAAGATGCTTACTTATCGAGAAAATATTGGTGTCTTGAAGGTTGTTACTTGTGGAAATTTACCTCTGGAGTCATCATTCCAAAAGGTTCCTAGATGTGTTTATACATCCACAAGTTTATATGAATATCGAGGCTGGGATTCAAAAGCCGCCAATCCCACACATCGTCGCTTTACCTGGGGCCTTCGATCCTTAGAGGTGAGTAAATTATGTTCCTGGCAAATTATGTTAGATTCGAGATTCTTTTAAAAAAAAGTAGATCAATTCATAGGTCTTTGAATATAATTGTAGAGACATGCTGTGGATTTCTACATATCTGATTTCCAATCTGGGTTGAGGGCGTTAGTCAAGGCTGGTTATGGTGCTCGGGTGACTCCATATGTAGAGGAATCTGTTGTTATTGATATTGACCAGTCCAACAAAAATATGTCCTCACAATTCAAAAATTGGTTGGCTGAGAGAAAGCTCTCCACTGATGATCGTGTGCTGCGTCTTAAAGAAGGGTATGGAACTTAACGTCTATTTTCTTAACCTCAATATGATTAGTCTTTTTCAATATAATTTGAACGGATAACCTCTAGGTTTACTATTGAGCTTGTTTGTCATTACTTTCCCTCTATTATTTAAGAACAAACAAGAGTAGACTCATTCCCAATTTGTAAGTTTCACGACATTCTTTTGGTTCCAAGTTCGCCACTATATAGTTGGGTGAGGAACTGAGCGGTCTTGGTAATCTTGTAGCACGAGCCAGAAAATGTAATCAGGAACTGACCATCTTGACCCGTTACCCAACCCGCCCATTTGACGCCCTTAATTTTAATTTTCTTCTTCTTGAAAAAGTAACCCCACTGATAGTTGATCTTTTCTTATTTTGTATTTGGTTGTAAATCGAAACACAGGTACATTAAAGAGGGCAGCAGTGTGAGCGTATTGGGAGTTGTCCAAAGAAATGACAATGTATTGATGATTGTTCCTCCACCCGAGCCAGTTCCAACTGGATGCTTGTGGACTAGATGTATGCTTCCTGCAAGCCTAGAAGGCATTGTTTTGAGATGTGATGACTCGTCAAATCATGATATCATTCCTGTATAGCGTTTTGCTACACTCGGTAAGTATACAATATTAGACGATGTAGATGTAAAGTCTGGTTTTGTTTCCTCCCATTATCTTGTTGGGGAGTGTTTTCTCTTAAGATTTGTGGTATTATATGGATCAATTATCCCATGTTGTTAGTTCTATTGTGGCTATGTTTGTTGGTCCCAAAGGTCCGGCTTATTCAGGACCATTACGTGGTTGTATACGTACAGAGATTTAAAAGACTTCATGGGCTGTGTAAATGGAGCTTAGAAATATATTCATGATGTGTGGTCGCCCCGTCGGGCTGCATTTAAACTGAGTTGGTTGCAATAGGTTTCTGTTATGAATATGATGCGAGTAACTAGTTCTTTTGCGCCATTTTTTTGTTTAAGAGACTTAAGGTTGTGTCATGTCTGTAAGCTATATGTGTCAAGTAACATGGAGGAACTTTATTTTAGCTTTATTATTCTAGTTTCCCTTATTTGTACTTTTTTTTTTAACCTTTAGAGTTGACATTGATTGTTGCTTCTTGTACGCGCTTTGGCATCCGATGGGGCTATATCATCTCCTGGAGTTATTTGCTTTCAATTCTATCACATGTGGTTTTAAGCAAGTTTTTACGGGTCACATGTAATGCTACCCCGTACGAGATGTTTTAAGACAAAAAGAAATGGTGAGATAAAACTTCGTTGTCCACTTTGGCATCTTTGACTTATGGTTTTGTTATACAATGCACATACATTGTACTAAAACGCATCTCAGAAGTGTCAAGCCTATACTATTATACACCCGGCATCTCCTCGTTTCATGAGCGATGTGGGACAAGGAATGATAATGGACATACATCTTGCCAAACTATTGATACACAAATAAAAACATACTAATCATTCTAAACTTATTGAAACCAGATTTGCATTATTAGCATAACAAATGCATGTTTCTCAACTTTGGGCCTAATTTGGTCAACAGAGTATCTACTTTTCTGAAATATGGGCCTAGGTGGGTCAAGAAAATCTCCACATTTTATGAGTTACGACCCTATATGGGCCAACACTGATATCAACTTTACAAGATTTGGGCCTAGGTGGGCCATTAGATAGTTAGTGGAAGGTCAAGTCAGTCAGCTCGTGTATGTGAAGGGACAGTGGACATATATGAGTACAAAACTCACTAGTCACTACCATTTAAGACATGACTGTTGGTACTCCTTGTGTGGTCCATTTGCTCCAAGGTATTTATAATAAAAAAAAAAGTGTATTTTTAATGAAGGAACTAGTGAAAAAAGGTTAGTTAACCCTTGTTTAATCCAAGTGGTAAAAAGGTAACAGCAAAAATATTCTCCTTTTAACACATGTCACGTGAAATGTATTGACCAAGTTTCGTGACTTTCAATATTTGAAGAGACCAAACTTTTGTTAGTAAGCTTTTTTTAGACAGAGGCGAAAGTATTGAATTATGCGAAAATTACCCGTTTGGCCTGTAGAGAGGACTTTTCTTGCAGAAGCTTACTTTATCTGACATTATTTATTTGGCATTTTTGTTCGCTGCTTCTAAGCAAAGAAGTAGAAAATATCACGGGTTAAATTTCGCGTTTATGTAGTCGAAAATAAAATCAACATTATCACATCACATTTTCGCTACAGAGGCAGCGATTACTTTCTAACGGTAAAATAAATCCCTATCTTATGCCATGTCACCCAGTTTGATTAAGATAGGCAGCAAATACAATTTTGTTGAATTTGAAAATAAAAACTTACAAAAATCACTTTACACTTTATAATATTTGCAACTTTTTTATATTTGCTAAATATTTAACGAATAAAGTTTATTATATAAAAAAGTTTTAAATATTATAAAGTAAAGGGTGATTTTGGTAAGTTTTCATTTTCAAATTCAAAAAATTTGTATTCACTGCCTATCTTAAGCGAATTGGGTGACATGACATAAAATAAGGTTTTATTTTGGCCATGTTTTAGTAATCGTCGTTTGAAAGCAAATAAACTGATGCTGACAATGTAACAGATTTTATTTCGACCACAGCTGCGCACAACACGCCAGATGTTTTTACTCTCCGCTTAGAAGGTGGAACAAGGATGCTAAATATGTAATGTCAGATAAAGTGATCCTCTGCAAGAAAAGTCCTCCTCGACAAAGTCAAAAAGGTAATTTTCGCTTACAAGCTCTCTAAAAAAAATTAACTAGAGTAATGTTTAGGAGAGGTTTTACTCATGGTTATTAAGATCATGATCTTAATCGTAAGATCTTACGATATTATAAAGGAAAAACGATTTCAATTCTTCTAATCATAATTTTGGCATACATTTTCATGATATATGTAAATTTGTATACATTTTCATAATAATATGTAAATTTGCATAACTACACAACGCTTATTAGGAAAATAATACTATAGTAGGATCTTAATACTCTGATACGATCTTATGATAACGATCTTGCAAAAATAAAAACGATCTTAGATAAGACCCCAATCTTTAAAACTTTGGTTTTACTAACATGTTTTCATCAGACACGTGTTATGAAAATATTAAGTTTTTAAATTCATATTTCTCATTGAATTAAAATAATTTTTAGTTTCAGTTAATGCATAATAAATGCATTTTATGATATGAAAAGAAAACACGAGTTCATCAAATGATTAGTATGTGTAATCAAATCAATGCATGATAACATGACAATGTTCATCTTCTCTAGCTCTTAATTACCTTTGATCTTTTCATGTTTTATATTTTCATCTTTATACATATAAAAGCATATCCAATGGAGTTTATAAAGGAGGTCTATGATGATGGGGTAAATCATAGATGTGATGTGTCTCAAGGGATATGAGTTTTCTCATTGCATATACAATTTTATTAAAGTTTATAAAGGAAATAAAAGTCAAGTCCATGAGTATAAAGTTTGGAGAGATATCCACTTACTTTACACTGATTTTCAAAAGAAAAAAATTGGATAAAGGGATAAGGATGTGTTTAGTTCTAGAAAAGAAAAAAAAAATTACATTTTAATTTTTTAGGAAAAGTGAATGGATTTTATCTTTAAAAAGGGGATATAAATTTCTAGAATGTGTTTAGATGACAATTTTTTTACAAAATTTAAAAAATGCAAGGAGACTTAAAAAGATGAAAATAAAAATATAAGAAAAAGTAAAAAGATTTTTCTTAAATTTTAGTTAAATTTTAGAAAATGAGATTTTCATTCTTTCTGAAAAATTTCTTAAAAATGTGTGGTTAAACAAGTTTTTAGTTTTTTCAGTTTCTGATAAAAAAACCTCGAAAGATTTTTTCACCAACTAAACACATATTAAGTTTGTGTATTTACATATTTGTGCAAAGATTTGTTAAAAAAATTTATAAGTATCACCCTCATATTTTAAATGACTACCTATCTTTGTACTCATGCAAATATACAAAGTACATACTATTTGTTTTTTTGCAGGCATGATATTCATTTATGAGATAATTTATTACTAGTACTACGAGTACTAGTTAAGTTTATATACATTAGACACTAAAGAATTATACTCCGTATAATGTTTGTTTGATGGGTATGATATCATTATGAGGGCATGCGTATCATTTTCTACATGCATATGTTTAGTTGTTAAGTTTGTATTTGAATGTGAGCATCGAATTCACAAATGCAGACATATCTTAATTCTACCTGAAAAGTTAAATATTGTTTCTTATGTATTAATAGTGATCGCAAAAAACATCGTCAATTCAACACTACATCAGCTTTCAACACAACTAACAACATCACTAATAAGATGTAATAAGACGATCAACATCACCAACCAAACATACACACTTATACAGAGATATACCTCAAAAAACCAAAATTACACACACAACCAACTTCCACAAATTGGTCTACCCACAAACTGATTTATTTTTTTATTATCGAAGAGGCATGGATCGGGATGTTCTTTTAGCAAACATGTGTGGGGTGAGGTGCTAACAAGGCAAATAAATGCGCCTTATAAGCCTTACTACCACCAGCCTTATGAGTAAAACAATACCAAATCAAACATCGACTAGTATGAGGGTCACGAGTGCACTAGCGATATCCATGTTTGGTTTTCTCAGCGAAGAACACTATGTTCCTGCATTGGCACAAACTCCCAGTTAATTTGAAGAAAGCGAAAGTGTTTAAATGTGTATTGTTTATCTGAAGATATTGTTAATAATAATAAAAAAGAGGCAAAAGAAGTTTCGAATATAACTAGATGAATATATTGAAAATGGCAATGAGAAAAGGTTTTATAAAACGGTTTAGGGAATATTGCATATAAACTGTACATCTGAGTAAAAGATTCGTTATAGCGTAACAACAATGTGTAAGAGAATTCACTGATAATGATAATGATTTTACCGGGTTTTAGGGAGAGCGGTTCTAAAGCTCGTCCCAAAACATCGTACTGTAGGGATGCTATTAAAACCCTTGAATTCAGACTTTGGTAAAGTAGCTGATGGGTGGGGAGCGACCCCTTTGATGGGGTCCATGGATAATGGGATAAAGAAGTCAGGTGCGACGGTCAAGTCAGTCAGAGCGGAAGCGGTCACATGTTTCAACCCCGACTTTTCATAAATATGCAAACATATCCACTAGATTTTAGCGAGCGAGTACGAAAGGCCCTGTCCAAAAGAGAATAAAATAGTCATTTGTTTTATTTTTGGGTATCAACACACGGCTTAATTTTGATCACTCCTTCAAGAATAGGAGGCCATAATATAACACACATCAGAGGTATTGCTCTTTCTCAACTAACAAGTCAGGTTTTCAAAGCTCCTTTCTCGTCTAGACGAGTACTCGTGCATAACGACGAGATTTTATATGACAAATAGTTATAGTTGGGATATTTTGGTTAAGTGTTTCGAGTAACGTTTATTCAAACGACGTAAAATAATAAAAGTGTAATTGATTTTTTAACATACGATAATTCAACTAAAAAATAAACATTTATTGTCTTCTAAAAAAAAGTCTAGCCTTTTCTCAAATGATGTTTATATATATAGTTGAAAGGATAAATATATAATATGTATATATAATTATCATCTCAAATGTGATTGATAAATTTTTTAAGGGGTGTTTGTTTAAGCTTATATGTGGGTTTGCGAGCTTATTTGATTTCGGCTTATGTTTCATAAGCCTCAATTTTATGGCTTATTGATAACGCTACACGCGTCGTTCGGGGTCAAAGGAACTTCCTTTTCGTCGAACAAGTTTTTCAACACCCCAAGCAAGTGAACCTAATCGTTGTAGTGTAGTATTAGGGTAAGCCACGGAATTGATATCGTTCTCTATGGAATAGGAATGCTAGTGAGAAGTTACTACGCTAAGGTTGGGGTTGAGGAGATTATTTTTTATCTTTTTTATGTTTTTTAGGAAATGGAAAGGTACGAATCTCGGGGTTTGGATTTGGGGGGGGGGGGTTGGTATTTCTACCGATTACTTCTACTTATCTAATTATCTAAACTAATGGGTAATCTATGTCTAATTATTGTGTGCTCCTATGATGATTTAAAGATGTGTTTATCCCTAACTCTTTGAAACTACCAAAGGTTATTGCCTACAAAATCTCTAGGATTTATAAACTTAACACTAAGATACTATTCGGATGGTTTAGCCTACAATGACTCTAGGTACTATAAGCTAAGGTTCACAAAGATTAATTAATCATTAACTACACAACGGATGACCTATCGCAATACTAGATCATTAACAATTAAGATAAGAGACAACCAATCAATATTCAATAATTAAGTTTCATATTCTCTAAGCAAACACACAAGTAAATTAGCCAAACATGGGAAACATGCAAGCATACACACAATTAAGTGAAGACATAATTAAATTAATGAAGTAAAACACTTATCTTGATATAAGATAGGGTATGGAACCCTAAAATACCGTGCATAAGACAGCCTTGGTTGGGTTTAGGTTTTACCCAAAGACTACAAACCGAAAACTAAAAATTCGGATTCTATATATAAGATTACAAATGCGACGGCCACCCTTTGATTTGTGACGCCGTCGGTCGCCGTTATTAGGGTTTCGTCTTGGCCACGTTAGTCTTGCGACGGTGTCATCTTATGCCCGTGACGCCGTCCCTTCGCCTCGATGTCGTCTGGATCAAATCTAGGTCGTGCGAGTTGCGACGCCTACTCTTTTAAAACCCGCCGCCACTTGTAAATGAGCAATTTGGCTCTTGAGCCATCACAAAGTTGTCCGACGGCGTCGCTAGTTGTGCTGACGCCGTCCCTTCGGCCCAATGACTGAGTGTCTCGATTCTTGACTTTGGCCATTTTCTTCAGATATTCGCGCTTTTCGTCCGAATAAGTGTCATTCCGCATTTTGCCTTCAAGATACCTAAAAAGTGAAAAGGAACAATGTTAAGTAATAACGGATACAAAATTGATCAAATAAGGGCTTAAACGACCCCTCAAAAAGGTACATTTTAAAACCTTATCACTTATTTTAAGACTCGTGCGCTTATACAAGTTTATTATATCATAATAAACATATATAAGCCAACAAGTCTCAAAATAAGCCAAAAAATAGAGGTTTATGAAATATAAGTCAAAACATAAAAGGCAAATTGCATAAAAAAGAATCCATCTTAAGTCCAATTTCAATTAAAGGTACTACTCTTTTTTTTTCCTCAATTTAAGGTACCCGACTTTCTTTTTGGGGCTGATTTAGGTTTTTTTCTAACTTCCGTTAACCATTTTGTTAGTAAATTACATGTTTGGTCCACGAGTTTGTATAGGCATTTCATGTTTGGTTCATTTTCATACATTTGCATACGTTTTCGTCCGTTTTTATACATTTTCGTCCGTTTTACATGTTTATGTATGTTTTAACACGTTTTCGTCCGTTTTTGCACGTTTTCGTTTGTTTTTGCACGTTTCCGCCTATTTTGCACTTTTCCATCTGTTTTTACACGTTTCCGTATGCTTTACACGTTTTCGTCCGTTTTTATACGTTTTAGTCTATTTTTGACGTTTCGTCCGTTTTGCACGTTTTCGTCTATGTTTACACGTTTTCATCTATTTTTGCACGTTTCAAACTGTTTTTACACGTTTTCATCCGTATTTGCATGTTTTCGTCCGTTTTTGCATGTATCGATCAATTTCTACACGTTTCCATATGTTTTTGCACGTTTTCGTATATTTTACATGTTTTCGTCCGTTTTACACGTTTCGGTCCGTTTTTACACATTTCGGTATGTTTTTACACGTTTTCTCCATTTTTGTCTGTTCTCGACGTTTCGTTCGTTTTTACATGTTTTTATACACACATTAATACGAGTATAAAAAGTGTAAAAACTAACGAAAACTTGCAAAAACGGACGAAAACGTGCAAAAAAGGATGGAAACGTGCAAAAACAGAGGAAAATGTGCAAAAACGGACGAAAACGTGTAAGAACGGGCCGAAATGTGCAAAAACGGAATAAACGTAAAAAACAGACGAGAACGTGTAAAAACGGACAAAAACGGATGATACTTCGAAAACAAACGAAAAGGTGTAAAAATAGACGAAAACGTGGAAAAAGGATGGAAACGTACAAATGGACGAAACATCGAAACAGATGAAAGCGTGTAAAAACAGAAGAAAATGTGCAAAAACGGACGAAAACGTGTAAAATTAGACGAAAACGTGTAAAAATGGACGAAAACATGCAAAAACGGACCGAAATATGCAAAAATGGACGAAACGTGCAAAAACAGACGAAAAGGATGAAAACGCATAAAAACATACATAAATGTGTAAAAACGAATTAAAACGTGTAAAAACAGACAAAAACGTGCAAAAACAGACGGAAACGTGCAAAAACGGATGGAAATGTGTAAAAATGGACAAAAACGAGCAAAAACGGATGAAAACGTATAAAAACAGAAAAACCATGAAAAACGAACGAAAACATGTAAAAAATGATGAAAACGTATAAAAACAGATGAAAACGTATGCAAACGAATAAAAACGGACGAAAATAGACCAAACATGAAATGCTTATACAAACTCAAGGACCAAACATGTAATTTACTAACGAAATGGTTAACAGAAGTTAGAAAAAAATCCTAAATCGACAAAAAAAAAAAATAATAATAATAATAATAATAATAATAATAATAATAATAATAATAATAATAATAATAATAATAATAATAATAATAAATAAAAAATCGGTACCTTAAATTGAGAAAAAAAAAATATTACCTTTAATTGACATTGGACCTAAGATGGATATTTTTTAATGCAATTTGCCCAAACATAAATAAGCTCATAAGCCACATATAAACTTAAACAAAAACCTCCTTAATGATAGCTATACGGTAACATATTTAAAAACAAGTTAAACTATTTTTTGTGAGAAAATAATAATAAAAAAGTATTTTAGGTCATTTTTAGGTTTTTGAAGAAAATTTTTTTACTTTTTATGTAGTAGTATAGTGTGACACACGGTAAATTTTCACCAAAATTTAACTGATAATTAGTAATTTATTATTACTAAGCATAAGTCATTAAGCATGCATAAGCTTTACCTGACCATTTGAGTAGTTAACTCGCATACTGTAGACTATTGCATCACTTTTGCATTCATATCATTTTATGAATATTTCATTCTGTCTTATGATTTAAATATGAAAGACGAGAGGTTATCTCGTTTACCACAGTGACCGACACTGCACGCGTACCGACACTATGATAAGGACTTGATAAAACAAATGACAAATGTTCGTGATATAAAATATTACCAAGATAAAAATATTTCAGACTCGTAACAATAAGATATTACGTTATAAAGGTTATCAAACAATGATACTTTAGCCACAATTTAATATCGCGGGACACAAAATATTTAACACACTATCACCTAAATTAAACTTCTATAATACTCAAACACAATTAAAAATATAAGTGTAGCACAAGTACATGTAAACAAATAAATCCTAAGTATACATTACATACACATATACTCTTACTTACATTACTTTTCTTTTACATATATTGCTTTTAGAAGATAAAACTTTATAAAACATGGGATATCACCCTTTGTCTTTCTCTCCCCACTCACGACAAGAACAACAAGAGCAGAGAAGAATAAGATTTGAGAATCTCATCTTCAACCTCTCACCTACCCTAGGCCTGCTCCTCCATCTTCACACGCCTTCTAGGCGAATCTCTCAAAAACAAGAAACCGACACCCTCATCTAAATACTCCTCATCTTTCATACCATATTCATGAAAGAATTTCTTCCCAAACCTATCTTGATGCTTGCTATCTCCAAAGAAATCCAAGGGGGATCAAGTTAACCACAAGAATGAAACAAATCTCCCACCAATCTATCTTGAGATTCCTTTGGTTTTGAAGTAAACCATTTTTGGCTTCAAACAAAGGAGTAAGATGTAAAGACTTGGTCAAAGACCCTCCATAAGTATTCTATATCACTAGTTTGAACCTGGAAAGTTTCTCTCATTCACCATTTACTCACCACACTCAAAACTCTCCCTTTCACTAGTGGCGTTAAGCGTCAGCCTCTGTTTGAGGTTCGAGCCAAGGAAGGTCGGATTTGGGTTTAGTTTTGACCTCAAGTTAGCTTCAATCCTCATCATCTTCATCTCACAATTGACAAGGTTTATTCATTTTTTTCTTCTCTTGTAAATGTTATAGTGTTATGAACATTGATAATGAGATAATAAATTGATACCATGTATAGAATTGTTGTAATGTTCGGTTATAAAATTCATCATCATTCTTTGTTGATAAGTTGGTTGTTAGAGCGACTGTGAACCCACTTTGATGTCCGTGGTACTCATCAATCGACATCTATATGGTACAAGTTGTGTCGATAAGAACTTTTTTTCAAAAAGAAAACATCACTTTGTTATAATAGGTTATTAAGATAAGAATAAATATGGTATCGACAAAGTAAGTAGCAGCAGATGCATCGCAACCTTGACCTTAACATATGAAACTAATTTTTGTTAGATCGACGTCTTGTGTCTAGAATGGGTCTCTCTTACGTGAGTCGTGTTTAATCTCTAGTGTGGGTCGAAAACTCATTGTGGGTATCACAACAGTGGGGTGACCTTGTGTTCTAAATTGGTTATAATGGGTAAACATGAGTCATGTATGCTTATTTCTCTTCCTTTCAAGCGGATAGTATAACTGAGATCCAAACGTTGTGTCCATTTTGTGTCGTCGTTTCTCCTACACCAGACATCGTTAGCTAATAAGTAAGCACGGGTATCTAATCATAGCCGAGTAGCGAATTAACTCTATGAGTCTTGAACGAGTTGAAATTGCTGTGAAAACCTTACTGCCAAATACCTTCAAATCTCCACGAATGAGTAAGAGTTATATCACAAGATTCGGAATACTTGACTAGTAATACTTGCGTCTAAAAGAAAACTGATCTCAAGACCACATTAGCAAAAACCATGCTTCAAACATTCCTAAGCTACAAATTGACTAGTGAATGGCATTGGGCCACAGCCCGTGTCTCGAGTTCTATTGGAACAACCCAAAAGCCTTCCCAAAACATCATTGGGCCGGAGCCCTTCATATACTACCTCGGGCCTAGGCCCAACGCCATGCCAAATTCTGTCGGGCCACAGCCCACTCTTAGTAAATGTATGTCCGTATGGCAACTGGATGAGACTACGAGTGAAATTTGTGACGTGAGTTGGAAATCAGTTAATGAGACTAAGTTTATTCACGCTTGGTCACCACTTCAAACTTAGTTATATGGACATATAAGTGTCGACAAATAATCAGCATGCGAGTCCTAATACGGGAAAAACAAGTATTGGAGATATAATCCATTTGACAAGATTTACCACAAGGTTTAACGTCTAATGTGTCCGGATAAACCTATCTATGTCGAACAATCCACTAGTCGTAAAGTATAAGTGATGAAAACAAGTTTTAATAAACCCATAATGACTACTATATTATTTTGCCACTAATGATTTTGAAGGTCATCAAATTATCAATGTATAATTGTCTAACTCAATAAGAAAATAAACCAACCCTATTTAATTATGACCACATTGATGAGTGTGTAAATACTCATCATTTTTGTACAAAATAAACTGCAAAATCATCTGAAAACACTCAGAAACACATCAAAATAATCAAAATATCACAAATCAGTGTTTTATGTGTTTTAAATACAAAATATCAAAATCGGATGAAAACATATCAAATTTGCAAAATTGCGCTTTAGTCCCCAGTTTCAAAAGTTGTCAAAAGCAGTCCCCGAGCACATAATTTCAAAGAAAAGTCACCAAAGGTCCTTTTAGAAACATAAATTATCATATTTAGTCCTTTGGTGGAAAATTCAAAAATATTTGAGAAATTACAGTTTAGTCCCTGAAAATCCAAAAATGGTCAAAACTAATCCTTGGAATTTCACAATTGGCAACATTAGTCCTTGGATTAAATCTTCATAATTTACATGTTTGGTCCCTGGGAATTAAAGTTTTACACATTTGGTCCTTATGTTATTATTTAGCCAAACCAACCGGATCCTAATTAAATTCCCAAGCCCAATCATCAAACCCTTTGGCCCAAACCTTTTACCCGGTCCAATCCTATGACCCGACAACCCAACAACCAATGTTTAAATAATATAACCCGCCCCAAAAACCTGTCTTCCCCGACAGGATTGTCTGCACCTCCCCCCTCCTCAAACCTCTCCAGCCACCCCTACCTCACCCTTTGTCTCCCCCCACCTCACCTAACATCCCACCTCATTAAATGCTCCCCTTTCACATCACGATATCAAAAATGGTTTTGGCGCCAAATTCCAACAAACGGCTAAGATGAAGTTTAGCCAATCAATGGCTTAGATTTATGCTGGGATTTGTCCAGAAGAGAGAGACAAGCACTTTGGAGCATAAAAAGAAGCATGAGGAGGCAAGATAGAGAGTTAGTTTTTAGTTTTAGTAGTTAGTTTTTGTTTTTTTTAAGCATCATTTTCCTTTGTTCCAAATTCCAGTAGTTCAATTGTAATTTAATTCCAGTTTTTACATTTTAAGTATTTTTCCAGTGTTGTACTTTGATTTTTAAAAGTTTTAATAAAATTTAGTTTTTCCCATTTAAATTTTGTTATAGTATTTAATATTCTGAGTTTCAGCTTACAAGCGTGGTTTGATTCACAATAGCATAAGTTAGTAGTTTCCATCCTTTATTTGAATTAATCCCACTTCTAAATCGGTTTTGAAATAGTCAACGAAAGTCAACATATGTTCATGAGAGCTACTTTGGGTTTGATTTTGGATTACATAGAGATCCGGATTGATTTGAAGTTAGTGAAGTTCGGATATGGTGTTGATCGGTGTTAGTGATCTCGCTTAGTGTATCGCTTGCTTGGACTATTTGTAAGTTTTCGCTCAAGTCTCATATGCGCTTTAGTAGAAGAGATCATTTACTTGCGGTTCAATTGAGTTGTTACTAGCTCGATTCATCAACCAAGTAGCTTATATTGACTATAGTTTGAATTGTTTTAGCTTAACCATTTGTGTCGCATTATTTCTCTCTCCTTTGTATAATCAATTACTATGGTTAGTTAAGTTTCAATGTTAGTTCTTGTTTTATATGCATTATCTAGGTGTTCCAATCTGCTTTGAGGTGACTATGGCTTAGAATTAGAGGTTTGTTAGTAGAAAAGTCTCATTCCATCCCGATACATGTTTGGCTTAAGTGATATTTGGAGTTGCAGAGCTTAGCAATGGTTTAATTTAGTTTACTAAGTTCCTTTAGGCTTTCTAGGATGATTTGAGTCACCACTTGCATCTCGAAACACCCAAAGTCAACATTGCTTTCAATCATCCATGCGATCGATTCTGTTTGAGTCAATAGCTTGTAAAGTGCATATAGGATTAGAAGTAGTTAAGTTGGCTTGGATCCGTGTTATTTCATCATATAACATCATTCACGGTTAGTAAATTGGATTCAAACCTCATTAAAGTCAAATATCTAGCTCACGAGAAAGTCAAAGTTGCAACAAATCGGTTTTCTTCAAATCTTGCAGACTTTGCATTAGACTCATTTCAAAGAGTTAGAGCACGAAATATTGGTTATTTGTAGCCTTCTTGGTGGTCTTGAGGACTGAACTTTTGGTTTTACATTGGCCTCTTGAATAAGCTGTGCATAAGCTCTAATTAGCCCCTCGCGCCTGCAGCATTGAACACCATTTGTGACAAGATATTGCAGACCTGTTCACAAGCTCATAAGAGCTTGTGAGTGGCTCATTTCTGGTTTACATGCACTTTGCTAGGTCTACTAGAGACTGCAGTATCTGTTCTTAGATTTCTGGATCATTTGTGCCTTATTTTTAAGCTTGAAGTGGGTGGTTAGAAACTGTTTTAGGATTTAAGTATAATTCACACCATTTGCTTGTTTCTTAGTTTCCAGAGGTCTATAATAGTTAAACTAGGTTGCACTAAGGTAGTCTTAGCTTAATTTAGCTTCTGTGATAATATGGTTCATTGAGGAGGTCATCAGCTTATTTCTAATAGCTTATTAAGAAGCAATTTACACCTCAGATCCATATTCTCCCACATAAGCATTTGTTTTTGTAATTTTCCTAGATTTAGAATTATATTTTAGGATTTCCCTGAATTTTTCATAATTTTTAGATCTTGTTTGCTATTTTCCCCCATTTAAAACAGTTTTTAAGTATTTTTAAATAGCTTTTAATACAAAAATTGAGAAAAGGTTCAAAAAATAATTTTTCATTTTATTAAGTTTAGATAAATATAAAAAGTGAAAAAGTAATTTTCCATATTTTCATAGTTTATTTTGTAATTTTTAATAATTTAATTAGTTTTAATAGTTTTTAATTCCTAAAAATAGAAAATAATCGAAAAATACAAAATAGTTTTGAAAAGTCTATTTTGATATTTTAGACTTTTCTAAGTCTTAATTTTATTTTTCTAGCTTTATTTCCTAATTTCTTGTATTTTAGGTAATTATTAAATAATTAAAAATAGTTTTTAATTAATAATAATTAATTAATTAGTTATAAAAATAATTTTCTTTTTCTATAAATTTTATTTTATCATTAGGATTGTAAAAATGTATTTTTCATATTTTTAGGATTTATATTGAATAAGTTTCACTTTTTGTTTTGTACGTTTACGTAATTTTTATTTAAACGTAAGTTTTTAGTTTTAAGTTTTAAACGTTCATCATTTTAAATATAGTGATAGCGTTTATTTAATAGTTTTTATCTTTTTAACTTTCTTTAATTTGCATTTAAGCCTTTTTAATTTATGAGCTTTTCCTGTAGTTATAATAATCTCAAATCTCCTTTTCCGTTCAAATCTCTCGATCACTATACGTTGATAATCCATTGCATAGCTCGCTGGGACATAACGACCCGGGGAAACACTATACTCCCCTGATCATCATTGCATTCGTGCTTCAGCAGTTTTAAGCTGATTACGGTCCGCCATTCACAAGTGCCGGGCTTGTGTTAAATTGACTGTTTGGCACGCATCAAATTTTTAGCGCCACGCGGAGTCTGTAATTATCTTCGTTTAGCGATTAGTAATTTGAATATTCACTCCTTGTTTATACCACCCGTATATGTTTATATTTTCTTATAAAATCCAAAATCCAAAACATCTTAAAATAAAAACTCAAAAAGATTTTCTTTCTTATTTTTACAAAATGTTTATCCAAAATCCAAAATATCCATCTTTACCCTCTCACATCTTTGATTCTTCATCCCTACCCCTCCGAAAACATTTGATTCTTTCTATGTCTTATCCTCACCCTCTTGGTTGTCAATGGTGTGGTGGTCCTTATAGTGGTGGCAATTGCCCAGGTTGTAGCATGGTGGAGTCGAGAAGCGGGTGCATCTATAACCGGATCCCTATTCCTACCATAACACAACCGATTTATTCCATCGCCTACCACACCGTGAGACTCAGCAGCTTTCTTGTTGTAGTCTGTGGTGGTTCACACTCAGCTTCGATTGTCAATCGGAAACACGCTTGTCTATGAGCGGGTTCCCGACAACAATTATGACTACCACACATATAACTCACATCCACATCGCCATTCTTGTTGTGAGTATTGTGGAGGTCCTCACTTTAGCTCGATTGTCAAACAAGGAATCCATTTCCTTGTAACAATTACGACTCTTCGTATCATGACCAATCTCTAAGATGCAAGTGAATCGTGCACCACCTCACCTGATCCACTTCCTCAAAATCTTCTCCTTGATCTTTTGGATTTAGTGAAAGATTTGAAGGAATGTAAACATTCCCAAGATAATCCAAATCAAAAACCCATGGAAGAATTGTTAGTCAAGAAGCGGTGCTAAAATAAATTCCCAAATTGCGTTTGAAAAATCTATTAGGAATCAATTGCAAAAGAAAAGCACCGGATCTAGCTCTCAATTTCATTTTATTCCCGATGACGGTGATGATGAGGATACATTTGATATCCTTCAATTCTATAAAGATTCATCAAGTTCATCGGATGATATCCCAAAGCTTGAGATTCATTCTAAAACAACTGCTATCACACCAAGCTCCACTCACTCTCTCGAACATGGGGACGAGCATCTTGACAATGTTCACGAAAAGGAATCGGACGAATTCATAAAGTCTAGTGTTGAGAACCTTGTCCCAATCCCGAGATAGTCACAGGGAACTTTTGATTATATGTGTGATTCTCCTTCCCCTCTTGAGTGTTCAATAGATCATTTTGAAACTGTCTCTGATCTTAGCGACGATTGTGCCTCCTATGGAAACATCGAGTACGTTGAGGCATCACTTCCACAATCTGATGCTGATCATCTTCTTGAAGAGTTCTCCGGTGAACTCACTCACATCAATCCACTCTTTGATTTCGAAGCCGATCTGGGAGAGACTGAAAGTCTCATTGATAATGATCATTCACTCACTTTCTATCCCAACAATCCAATAGAGAATGTTGATCACTTTGTTCCCGAAACATTCAAAGCTACTTTCACTAATCCTCTGTTTGAATTCGAATCTGAATTCACTTCAATTTCTGAGAATCCACTCTTTGACACTCAGATTGAGGATAGTGATGAGCCCACAATGGAAAAAGAGTTCACAATTTCACCTTATGTGAATGATTCTCTTCATAAAGAGTTCTCCGGTGAACTCCCTCATGACATATCTCCTCCGGAACATGATCATTTCTATTTTGATCTTGAGGATGATATTAGTTCGGAGGAAGGTGTACTCTATCGTATGAGTTTGCTTATTGATGATACTACCCTCACCCTTCCTCCTGATACATCTACAATTGAGGATGAAGAATGGATTTTGATTGTTATCAAAACCTTTCTTCCTTTCCTCAAATATCTTGTGATTTCCTTCATCTTCACTCCTTCGGAATGAAGACACTATCTTTGACCCGGCATTTACACTTATCATTTTGAGCGGTTCTATGTATATCTCATCGGTGTGGAACTTTCACGTGCTTCAAATGTTTGTCCAAACATCTTGAATGAAAGTCCGATGGAGATTGTTTCTTCCACTTTGCTTCCCCATGAACCAATTAATCCGGGGTCGAGTCAAGCTAGCGACTCGGTAATCAAAAACAGTAGCTTAACACGGGTTTTCACCCATGAGTTCCACCCTAGTGTGGGGGAGTGCCCCACATATTATATATATATCTAAAAAAAAAAAAAAAAAAAATCTTTCTAAATAATGGCCGTAGTATTTCCCTTTACGTTCTCGGTTCGGCATAATCACGGTACTTTGAATATTGAGGGCAATATTCATTTCTAAGTGTGGGGAATTCTCACGAATTTTGTTATATGTATTATACCAATTCCCGCTTTTGGCCAAAATTTTTTTTGGAGTAAGTGTTTACACTTTCTCATTTGGTTATCGATCCGCCATGTCTCAGAAGACAAAAGGATTGGCTAATCCAGAGCAAACGGCTCTTGGTAAAGATTTCTCAAATCCGTTTATATGGCTTGCAATTTGCCCAAAATTGTATGGTATTCACTCACCATATCCTAAAAAGTGAAGAGTTGGCTAGCCTGCAAGTTATGGCTTGTGGTAAAGGCGATGGAAAAACCATAATTGGTAATCACCACCAAAGATAATATTGATAATTTATCTAAGAGTTGGCTAGTCCGTAAGGGTACGGCTTCGGTAAAGACAAATCAAATCCGTTGAAAGTCGGTGGTTTGCTCAAAATCACATGGTTATCGATTGTACCATGGTTCTTACTTGAACTAAAACATTTGGCTACTCCGAAGTAATGGCTTTTGGTAAAGAGATTAAAATCCATTATGTTTTTCAAATCATTGCTAGGGACTAGCAATATCTCGATGTGGGGATTGATGAGTGTGTAAATACTCATCATTTTGTACAAAATAAACCGCAAAATCATCGAAAACACTCGAAACACATCAAAATAATCAAAATATCACAAATCGGTGTTTTATGTGTTTTAAATACAAAATATCAAAATCGGATGAAAAACATATCAAATTTGCAAAATTGCGCTTTAGTCCCTCAAGTTTCAAAAGTTGTCAAAAACAGTCCCTGAGCACATAATTTCAAAAGAAAAGTCACCAAAGGTCCTTTTGGAAACATAAATTATCATATTTAGTCCTTTGGTGGAAAATTCAAAAATATTTGAGAAATTACAGTTTAGTCCCTGAAAATCCAAAAATGGTCAAAACTAATCCTTGGAATTTCACAATTGGCAACATTAGTCCTTGGATTAAATCTTCATAATTTACATGTTTGGTCCTCAGGAATTAAAGTTTTACACATTTGGTCCTTATGTTATTATTTAGCCAAACGAACAGGATCCTAATTAAATTCCCAAGCCCAATCATCAAACCTTTGGCCCAAACCTTTACCCGGTCCAATCCTATGACCCGACAACCCAACAACCAATGTTTAAATAATATAACCCGCCCAAAACACTGTCTTCCCGAGCGTGATTATCTGCACCTCCCTCCTCAAACCTCTCCGGCCCTTACCTCACCTTTGTCTCCCCACCTCACCTAACATCCCACCTCATTAAATGCTCCCCTTTCTGTCACGATATCAAAAGCGGGTTTTGGCGCCAAATTCAACAAACGGCTAAGATGAAGTTTAGCCAATCAATGGCTTAGATTTATGCTGGGATTTGTCCAGAAGAGAGAGACAAGCACTTTGGAGCATAAAAAGAAGCATGAGGAGGCAAGATAGAGAGTTAGTTTTTAGTTTTAGTAGTTAGTTTTGGTTTTTTTTAAGCATCATTTTCCTTTGTTCCAAATTCCAGTAGTTCAATTGTAATTTAATTCCAGTTTTTACATTTTAAGTATTTTTCCAGTGTTGTACTTTGATTTTTAAAAGTTTTAATAAAATTCAGTTTTTCCCATTTAAATTTTGTTATAGTATTTAATATTCTGAGTTTCAGCTTGCAATCGTGGTTTGATTCACAATAGCATAAGTTAGTAGTTTCCATCCTTTATTTGAATTAATCCCACTTCTAAATCAGTTTTTGAAATAGTCAACGAAAGTCAACATATGTTCATGAGAGCTACTTTGGGTTTGATTTTGGATTACATAGAGATCTGGGATTGATTTGAAGTTAGTGAAGTTCAGATATGGTGTTGATCAGTGTTAGTGATCTCAGTTAGTGTATCAGTTTGCTTGGACTATTTGTAAGTTTTCGTTCAAGTCTCATATGCAGTTTAGTAGAAGAGATCATTTACTTGCAGTTCAATTGAGTTGTTACTAGCTCAGATTCATCAACCAGTAGCTTATATTGACTATAGTTTGAATTGTTTTAGCTTAACCATTTGTGTCGCATTATTTCTCTCTCACTGTATAATCTGAATTACTATGGTTAGTTAAGTTTCAATGTTAGTTTCACTTGTTTTATATGCATTATCTAGGTGTTCCAATCTGTTTTGAGGTGACTATGGCTTAGAATTAGAGGTTTGTTAGTAGAAAGTCTCATTCCATCCCGATACTGTGTTTGGCTTAAGCTGATATTTGGAGTTGCAGAGCTTAGCAGTGGTTTAATTTAGTTTACTAAGTTCCCTTTAGGCTTTCTAGGATGATTTGAGTCACTCACTTGCATCTCAGAACACCCAAAGTCAACATTGCTTTCAATCTGTCCATGTGATCAGTTCTGTTTGAGTCAATAGCTTGTAAAGTGCATATAGGATTAGAAGTAGTTAAGTTGGCTTGGATCCGTGTTATTTCATCATATAACATCATTCACAGTTAGTAAATTGGATTCAAACCTCATTAAAGTCAAATATCTAGCTCTGTCAAGAAAGTCAAAAGTTGCAACAAATCAGTTTTCTTCAAATCTTGCAGACTTTGCATTAGACTCATTTCAAAGAGTTAGAGCCTGAAATATTGGTTATTTGTAGCCTTCTTGGTGGTCTTGAGGACTGAACTTTTGGTTTTACATTGGCCTCTTGAATAAGCACATGCATAAGCTCTAATTAGCCCCTTGTGCCTCGTGCATTGAACACCATTTGTGACAAGATATTGCAGACTGCTCACAAGCTCATAAGAGCTTGTGAGTGGCTCACTTGGTTTTACATGCACTTTGCTAGGTCTACTAGAGACTGCAGATGTCTGCTTAGATTTACGGATCATTTGTGCCTTATTTTTAAGCTTGAAGTGGGTGGTTAGAAAGCTGTTTTAGGATTTAAGTATAATTCACACCATTTGCTTGTTTCTTAGTTTCAGAGGTCTATAATAGTTAAACTAGGTTGCACTAAGGTAGTCTTAGCTTAATTTAGCTTCGTGATAATATGGTTCATTGAGGAGGTCATCACTTATTTCTAATAAACATTAAGAAGCGGTTTACACCTCGATCCATATTCTCCACATAAGCATTTGTTTTGTAATTTTCCTAGATTTAGAATTATATTTTAGGATTTCCTGAATTTTTCATAATTTTTAGATACTGTTTGCTATTTTCCCCCATTTAAAACAGTTTTTAAGTATTTTTAAATAGCTTTTAATACCAAAAATTGAGAAAAGGTTCAAAAAAATAATTTTTCACTTTTATTAAGTTTAGATAAATATAAAAAGTGAAAAAAGTAATTTTCCATATTTTTCATAGTTTATTTTGTAATTTTAATAATTTAATTAGTTTTAATAGTTTTAATTCTAAAAATAGAAAAATAATCGAAAAAATACAAAATAGTTTTGAAAAGTCTATTTTGATATTTTAGACTTTTCTAAGTCTTAATTTTATTTTTCTAGCTTTATTTCCTAATTTCTTGTATTTTAGGTAATTATTAAATAGTTAAAATAGTTTTTAATTAATAATAATTAATTAATTAGTTATAAAAATAATTTTCTTTTCTATAAATTTTCTTTTATCATTAGGATTGTAAAAATGTATTTTTCATATTTTTAGGATTTATATTGAATAAGTTTCACTTTTTGTTTTGTACGTTTACGTAATTTTTATTTAAACGTAAGTTTTTAGTTTTAAGTTTTAAACGTTCATCATTTTAAATATAGTGATAGCGTTTATTTAATAGTTTTATCTTTTAACTTTCTTTAATTTGCATTTAAGCCTTTTTAATTTATGAGCTTTTCACAGTAGTTATAATAATCTCAAATCTCCTTTTCCGCTCAAGTCTCTCGATCACTATACGTTGATAATCCATTGCATAGCTCATTGGGACATAACGACCGGAAACACTATACTCCCCGATCATCATTGCATTAGTGCTTCAAAGAGTTTTAAGTCGATTACGGTCCGCCATTCACAGTCTTGGGGCTTGTGTGATTTAGCTTATTGTTTGGCACGCATCACACATCATTTTAGGGTCAATATGAAAAGTATATACACACTCTTATACTCACTAGTAAGACATGCAACTATCTGTTTTACAAAACAAAACTTTGATTTTAATACCATTATAGCGTCAACATGAAGAATATACATACATTCGTATACTTACTAGTAAAACCATTTAATCACTTTTACAAACTAAAGTTTAGTTTCACTACAATTATAAGAACCATTGAACTACGTAAAGTGAGCTATACTTAAAAACGATGAACTAAAACATTGCCCTCCTTATCTAGGTCGCGTGTCGGTGCCGCTCCACAACCATCACTAATCCCACATTTGGATTGCACATTTACTAAGGTGAGTTTCATAGCCCCACTTTTACTTGATAAATTGTTTTATACTTTTGGGGTGAGAAATATGCAAAACATTTTGTGGACCAAAACTATTACATGATTTCTATTACGTGGTTTAGCCTAAGCCCTTATGTCCCTAGAGAATGCCCTTTCTCATGAACCGTCAATTCCCCATTGGGAAACGCGAATGTTATAAATAGATCTATTGAGGGTGACTCCTCCGTTCGGTTGGCCATGCTTAGGCCAAGGCGAAACGTATACCATGTCGGAATCAAGTGTTGAGGACAAACACTTGCATGGGCCCTATATTGTATGACATCTTTTAGCATCTGAACTGTCGTAGTATCGGTTGCATGAACTTAGAGCTAACGTAATAGACTTTCATCCATATATCATTATATTCTTGATAATGATTATATGCCTTGCTTATGGTCCAAACCTACTATTTTAATCTAAACCTATGAACTCACCACTTATAGGTGACCTTTTTAACATATTTTTCTCGGGTGTTAGTTGTGAACATGGATGCAAGGCAAGGCGGATAAATGGTCGAGAAATTTCTAAAGAAAAGCTTTTCAAATAAAAGATGTTTTTATATTGGGACCACAAAAATTATGGGATATGCCCATCCATCTAAACGATGTTGTAAGATATTGTTTCAAAATAATTATGAAATTAAACGGAGTATGTATTCCGTTCTGTATTACTTGTGTTATGATTTACCAATTTCGTAACGCTCCCAAATAATACGTATGCTTCCGCTAAACCAAATTTGGGGGTGTTACATATAGATAGAGAACCGTGTAACTTAAACTTGTTTTATGTTAAAAAAAAAAAAAAAAAAAAAACCCCTTGTTTTGAATGCAAAATAAAATAGTAAACCTTGTCATTTCATCATTTAAATATAATGAGTATTATATGCAACGAGCATATTTGCTCGCGCGTTGCTGCGGGGGTGTTTTGTTGATAATAGTGCAAGTAAACTGTACATTTTAATGTTTATATGATACAATTTTAGCCAACGCTTTCATATGATGGTGCAAGTCAATAACTTATGTGTAATAAATTATAGTAACCTAAGTAGATAAAAGACACCAACGAACAAATTATACATGCATAATGGATGTGCGTTAAGAGTAACCATATTCTATAAGACCATATAATTATGCTACATGTAACTTCCTTGAGCAATGGAAAGACTAAATGAGATCATCAGAAATGAAGTCGGGGTTTGAGCAATATAATAAGTTAGCATACTTGCACTTCTTCAACAATCAATGACAACCCACAAATTGCACATAAGGTGGCCATTTTATGAAAAGCTCATAAATTCTGCACTTTGTTGTTGTGCAATCTGCAAACCTATATGTTGTACATTTATGATACAGTAAGAGCTTTATATAATTTTTGGGAACCACAACAGAAGACACCAAATTAAAATGAAACTACTAACAAAAGCCTAACCTTGTCAGACCATGGTAGTGTTTTTTCATGGACATATTATACAAATATAAAAATATCATAAACAGAAATACATACAGCATCCCTCCATGGCACCCCTTTGTTATTTAGCTTGGGATTTTGGTAACTGATAACACTTTAAATTCCTTCAATCTTTTCACTATCTTACGGATGTAACTGTAGTGCACATGTTACACAGTTATCATGCCTACACAAAATCAAGGCAAAATGGATATGAAATATAAAAAAGTTTGTATCTATCATAGTAATTTAAAAAAAAGTATAAAATGATAGAATGACGTATACAAATTTTCAATCTCCCCAATTATTGATTTCCATGTAAATGCAATGAAGGTGTTCATTTTGATTAAAAGAAGTTGAGAAAGACGGTGAAACATTCTTACATGTTTAACCATTTCAGCTTATCGACGAAAACTAAACATAAACAATGTTATTTAATGTGAATTAAGAAAGTTCCGAGCCACTTATCCCTAAGAAGAAGATGGGTTAAACGGGTGTCTGGTCCAGTTTTCTTAAATCCATGACTGTAAAGAGGAGTTCCATTACGGAAAACGTATATAAGCTACTCAGTTTTTGTGCATACTTGACACACTAATTACTTTTAAATAATTGTAAATGATAACTTGACTTATGAGCCATCCCAAACGCACTGCTTGAACCCTTCCTTAACCCCTAATTTGACCCATTACCACCGATTTTGTAGCTCTCCACCCAACAATAACGAAATGAAACTTCAAAAATATACATATCAATGTTTGGATAAAAACAGAAAGGAAAAAGAGGTCATTTCGCCTAGTAGCATGCCTAAAAAATGAGATATGCATTTATATGTGAGAAGTAAGATTGTATATTATAAAAGCACTTACCTAAAAATCTTGGCCAATAATTCAACACCCGAACCAACCCAATGAACCTAGCCCCCGAACCCACCCCCTGAACCAACGGCATTACCAGAGTATCTTTTACAAAGACAGAAGTAAATCACCTGTGATGCAACATCTACACCAATCTCGTCAAGCACCTACACAAATAGACTAAATTTTATCAAAATATATCTACATGTACTAAGAAACTGAACACCGAAATAAATATCACCAACCGAAACCACTGAACCCACCCCCTGAACCAACCCCCTGAATCAACCCCCTGAACACAACTTTCTCAATACTGTTGATCTTGAGCTACATTCTTTTTTTTTATTTAGCGTAAATAGAATTAGCATAAGTATTTTAAGTGCAGCGGGGTTTATGCCAAAATTGTCCATAAAAAAATCAAGCAAAAAACAAAGATAGAAAAATGAAAATGAAATAATTGCGACCTTTACGTCAAGGAAACTAATCACACGAAAACGTAAACTACTTTGCATATTTTGTATAGACCAAAATTTCAAACATGTCTGATAGGTTCACGAAGGAACACCTCTTTGTTGCTATATAGACAGTGAGGCCATGAGCCGACTTACCTGCACTATAACACAAAACATCATAAATTAGCGGTGAAACTAACATAGACTGTATTTAAGGAAGCGGTTGATTTATACCGCCTTCCAGAAGTAATCGTGGTTCCCAATTTCATAGGCCTACCCAAAGTAGGTCCATTGCGTGTACTCGTCGAAACTGAATACCATATGCTGGTGGTGCCTTCTATCCACCCTGCTACATTTCAAATATATCAACAAAACAGTAACAAATCTTTTCTCATGAAATTTGACGAAAAAAAAAAACTATAGATCAATAAAATATACATATGCGTGCATTGCACAGCTATAAAGGCCAATACTACAAAAACAAACCTAACTATCATTAACTATATGAAAACTAATGTAATTCAGGTGCAGAATAGTAACATAACACAACCATCACTTGCCTGAGACAACGGTCGCAACAACTTATTTTACTCGCAAATTGTTAACACAATAAGCATATAAACTGTTTTAATCAGTGAATACATATTATATTATGATCCATAAGAGCTTGTATCGTTGCATGTTCCGAGGAAGTTTCTAGGTGCTGCACTTGTTACTTTGAATGCAAAAAGGATGGCATAATAAGCAGTGTGTGTGTGTGTCCACAACTCACCGTTTCCTCTGATGCACGGTGTCGTTGTTGCCATTCTGGCATAACCTGAGCTCGGTCCACATAAAATGCATTACTTCCACCACCCAAGATTACAACTACACAAACGTCACTGTTCTCATATTTACCTTCGGCCAATGTTCCAACTATATCATTTAGGACAACAACAAATATATCATTACCAAAAAATTACAATTAAAAAGACAGATACATAAAGAACATACAATAATGATGTTCAAGTGAACATGTATTTGAGTACATGTCCCGTGACCACAAACATTAAAACAATCACTTTATACCACATGATTTTCGAAAGATTTAGAGTTTTCATGAACAAAAACAAAGTTTGCTATCTCTGAAAGAAATGAAAGTGTTTTTTTTTCGATTAAGCCTTTGATTTATGTTTAAGATTACTTATCTGGTTCAAGCTATACACATGGAAAAGAAGGTACAAAATAAAAGTTTCTTTGCAATAAACACCTAAACACACCTGGTCAACGTGGTTGTTTAAGGTCTCATTGTTAATGTTGGCTGGATATGGTGAGAATTCGTCTTCTTTCATGTCACATGAACCTTTATATCTTCGACATGCCGGCTGGCTTGCTACGACCTAACAGTAACAATAGTATATCAGTAACTAATGATGTTAAGTGGCTATTTGGATTTTCAATTTCGATATGATTATCTAATCATCAATCTTTTATGTCGGATAAGCAGATTTTGTCTTTGCTAAATAAATTTGCTATTACCGGGTATTTTTGAAACTTTGTTCCTAGAAAATCAGAATATGCAACACATCACTCATCTAAAGATTTAATTATTACAACCTCAATCAACATACGCATAGAGGCGTATAAATGTTGATTAACAAAGAGACCCCATAGTGATACGGGAAAGCATAAAAACTATAACCTGTGGACGCTGTAATACCCGTTAAGCTCCTCATTTGGCCGTTTTACCATATGAATAGTTATATCATCTACCTCTTAGATTGACATTCTAACAATAGTATATCAGATGCGACTCCCCCATCAGCTTGGCTTATGAAAAATATTCACAATTATTACAAAATTTAATCAGTTAAATAGACCTTAGTTTGATTAAATTCAATAAGCAGTTCCTTCTAAACAACAAACGCGTCATTTGCTAAAAAATTCCAGCACACAATTTAAATAAATCGACATCAGAACAATTGAAAACCGCACTTGTCCTAGACAACTTAACGTGTAAATTACCTGACAATATCATTTTCACAAATAAGCTTTCAAATTAACTAACTGAACTTCATAAACACACAATAACTACAAAGCTATCTACAAAATGCAAATATAAAAACACTTATCAGCATTTCACCTAAAATCATTCAAATTATACATCAAAAGCTTAATTAATCATAGCATAACAATATTAACTAAATTATTCAAATATTTAACGAACCTAGCTTTACTAACACGCATTAGTTATAAAACTAAAGAAATTAATTGACCTTAATTTGAATAAGCAACTCCTTTTAAACAGCAAAAGCTTCACTAACCACATCCGTAATATCCTTGACTTGATCGTCGATCTTCGCCGCCGCGTTAGAGAAGTAACGTATGAATTAAAAAAAAGGGACCTCAAATAGAAATAGACCCCAAAAGCACTGTCAGTTAACCTTTTTTTATGGCCATGGATGAATCAATTGTTTTTCCCTTTTGCATTACTATGGCGGTTGTGCATAATGAATATTGTTAATGGATAAATCTGGAAAAAAATTACGTTTGGTATATGGGTTTGATGAGTGAGCAGTTGGACAATAGATGAGTTAATCGAATTGATTTATGAGGAACGCCTGGTAGCTGCATTGAGTTTACAGAAATGGAGAAGAAAGGGTCAAGAATTTTAAGGGAGAATATTTAGGGTTTGAGGATTATGTGGCTGCGTATTATTTTTAGGAGAAAGATTAGGGATTTTGAAATATGATGCAGATATAAAGGCAGTGGAAACTGCATATCTGGATTTTTCTAGGTTGGAGAAGGCGGTGGTGCTGGATGGTGTATATACATTGTCGTATGGTTTTAAAAGAGCTACGTGAACAGTAATTGTCCAAACACACTTTGACCAATCATAGTTCGCCACATCTTTGTTTTTGGTAGTAGAACATATAATAAGCCAATGATAATTTGACACCATCACATGTATACCCACCATTTTCGTACGACCCAAAAACGGTTGTTAGTATATATGTATAATTAACATTATTTAAATTTTAAGTACTTTAATTTTAAAAATATATACACATGAGTGTTGCTTATTACAGTATGATTTTGTACGTAAGTCTCTTTTTACATTTTTGTCAACAATAGCTAGCATTTCCCAAATTAGATAAGATTATGTTAAAGTGTGTTTAAAAGTTCTCAAGTTGACCAAGTTGACATTTATTAAAGCGTGTGTGTGTTTTAGTTTGTTGTTTACCCATGACAAATTATTAAGGCGTAGGGCAGAGCATTCGTTCAAAATCGAACCGAATCAAAACCACAACACAACAACAACAACGGATCCAATTTCGCCGGGTAGAGTATGGGGAGGTAAAAATGTAGACAGATCTCTGCTTGCCCCGCAGAACCCGGGAGTAAGACTGCCCAACAAGGCCTCCGTGAGTGCAGTGTGCAGGGTGAGAAAGAGAGGAGAAGAAAGCATAAGACAAAAAAACCACAAGCACAAGCAGAGACGAAAGCAATTAAGAACAAAGCAAAGGGGCACGGGAGAAAGCACATGAAAAAGCACACAAAAGGAGGACACAAACATAGAAACAAAGGAACAAATCCAAAGAGAGAGCAAGCAGACCAAAGGGAGCAACATAAAGCAAGGCAGAAACCTAACACGCACAAACAAAAAGTAGGCAGAGCAACAAAAACAAAAGCACCAATGTATAGAATCAAAATATACAGAATCAAAATCAAACTAAATGTATTCGATTCAGTCAGTTCGATTTATATGATTTAGGTGTTTTTTCTTGGTTTTAAGTCGAACCGAATCAAAACCAAAAACTGTTAGTATGTATATAAAACTAAACTGAACCAAATATGATTTCGGCCATGTTCAACTCGGTTTTCGATGCAATATGTTTAGCCCTAATTAATTAAGGGTATTAAAGAGTAGTTTAGGCAAAATATTTTATTTACTTTTAAACAATTTTAAATTTTAAGATTGATGTTAAACTTTGAGTTAAGATCAAATAAGAAGAAAATTAAAATGTGAATGATAAAAAAAAATCACAATCACAAATTTCAGATAGCACTTACAAATATAGTTGCATTTTCTTTAAAAAAATCTCACTTTAATCTAAAATGCGTGGCAAAATAATTCTTCTCATTATAGTTTTTTTTTTCACCAGTTCCTTTGCCGTCAAACTTTGTATAAGTAGTAGAGATAAAACACTCCTTTGTGCAACAACTCAAATCTTTTGAGAGGTCACATTAACCAAATATTAAAATCTAAAGGTAGCATAAAGCAACATGAGTAAAAAGAGTTAAAAAACAGGGTTAAATAAATAAAGATGATGATATAAAAACAGAACAGCCCACTACTGCTACACCACACTGCACTCACTACTCACTCTCCTTCCTGTTTCCCTTCCAAAAACACACACACTCTCTCTCTCACACACTAAAAACACACACACACAGAGAACATAACCATGTCTACATTTTGTCACTACAGGTATCCAAAAAATACCCATTTTTTTATGAGTTGTTCATTTTTTTCTCATTTCATTTCTTTTTGTTTAGTAGATCCACTGTTCTTATTTTTTTTTAATATTTTACTAGCTTTAATATTTGTGGGAAAATTTTGCTATTGATTTTGGATCTGTGAAATGTTACTAAAATGTCAAGAATTTGGATCTTGATTTTTTTTTTTATTTCATGAAAATTTTGCTACTTTTTATTCCTAAATTGCTATTAAAAAAAAAAAAAAAAAAAACCCTGAATAATTGCTTATTTTGGGGGCAAAAGAAGCTTTTTTCAGTAACCAGCATTCCTATCCTAAAATCCATTATAAATGGGTTAGATTAAAGTTAAAAAATAAAACAATATATTTTTTGGGGTATTTTTTTTAACTTTATTTTTTGGCCTTATTAGCTTATGTGTTTGTTTAACCTTATTTCGAGATTTCACATAAGCTTATATAAGCCCATACTTCTAGAAAAAGCTGGAAAACTTTGGCTTATAAAACATACGCTGAAATCAAATAAGCTCATAAGCCCAAAAATAAGCTTAAACAAACAACCCCATGGTCTTGTTGCATTTTTGCTGTTAGGGGCTGTTTGTTTAAGCGAGCTTATTTGATTTTGGCTTATATTTCAGAAGCCCCAATTTTCTGGCTTATTTGAGACTTATGGGCTTATATAAGTTGATTATGATATGATAAAACTTATATAAGTCCACAAGTCTCAAAATAAGCCAGAAAATTGGGGCTTATAAAATATAAGCCGATTAGATAAACACCCCCTTAACAAAATAAGCAAATCCAAACTCTTATTTCCTAAAGTGCTTAATTCTAAGTCCTTATTATTTAGCAGAATTATTAAGCAATCCCAAATTACCCCCTAGGACTAGTATGTAATTGTTAAAGCAAAAAGAGTTGTTATAAGAATTTTAACTTTTAAAACGAGTTTACGTTGGTTATGATGTGATATTGTTGTGTAGGTTTGATCATTTGTAAGTAGATACTTTGTGGACTTGGATATTAGTTGGCTTTTGTCACCCAAGATATAAGAAAATGAGTTCTCGGTTCCCGTCTCATCAGTTAAGTAGTGGGTTGTATGTATCGGGTCGGCCTGAGCCGCCTAAAGAAAAGGCGGCGCCGACTATGTCCTCCACTGCAGTGCCTTACACGGGTGGGGATATTAAGAAGTCGGGTGAGTTAGGAAAGATGTTCGAGGGGCCACGAAAGTCGGGGCAGTTGACAAGTGGTCCTTTAAGATCAGGGTCTATTAGTGCTGGTCCTGGATCAGGTTCGATGAAAAAGACGAGTTCCGGTCCTTTAAACAAACATGGAGAACCGATAAGAAAGTCGTCTGGACCTCAAGGTGGAGGGATGACTTCTCGACAAAATTCTGGACCTTTACCTCCGGTTCTCCCTGCTACTGGTCTTATTACATCTGGGCCTATTACGTCTGGACCACTTAACACGTCCGGTGGACAACGGAAGTCATCAGGGCCGTTGGACTCTCAAGGGTCGATTAAATCACGAAGTACATCAATGGTTAAAAACCAAGCGGTTACTCATTTCAGCCAGGAGAGTACACATTCGTTCTTTAGGAGTTTTCCGAAGATTGTGTTTTGGTCGATTGTGTTGTTGTTTGTGATGGGGTTTATTGCTGCGGTTTTTATACTTGCAGCCGTTGGTAATCCAATTCTTCTCATTGTTGTTGTTGTACTATTCGCTATCGTGACCTTGGCTTTCTCTTGGAATGCTTATTGGGGTAGAAAAGCTGTTATTAAGTTCATCGCTGAGTATCCAGATGCCGAGCTTAGGACCGCAAAAGATGGTCAGTTCGTCAAGGTTTCTGGGGTATATCTCTCCCCTCTCTCGATCTCTCTTTCTCACACACATACCCACATGCCACACACAGATAAAAACATAAAAATATTTTATGCATGCATTCGCTCGAGATTGCTGTTAGCTTCAGTAACTTGTTTGAAGAAGTATGCTGTTAGTGTTTTTAACATGTATAAACGATTGACCTCATATGTAGAATTGTGTTTTAGTTTTGTAACTACTACAAACATAATAGTTGATGCATACGTGATACGTAAGACCAGAGTTTGATGTGTTTATAATGCCTAATATCCATGTATCACTAATATCGGTTACATATCATTATCTTTTAATACCTAATATACATGTGTGCCGTATATTAAAATAAAAAATTCATGTTAATTTAACTTCTACAAATAGGCTTTAATGGCTAATATCCATGTATCACTATGACATGTGCTTATAATTTATCCTCCCTACCTATCTTTTATCTCATATTAATAGGCTAGAATACTAGTACATACCGACATACGTAATACTAGAGTTTGCTGTGTTTCAAACATGCATGTTACGGATGTTCAAAGATCTGTACCGTGGATACAAATATAAGTTAATCGCTCTTAACCCAGTTTCGCCCACTTTTTGAAAGAAAATTTAAATACACGTGACTCATTTTGATTCTATTTGTGTAGAACAGAAGCATGTTGCTACAGTATATCGATAAGAATATATTACATTGATTAATTAAGGTTATAGGATTTGACTAAGTTACTGAATTCTTTGCATCAACTTTCAATTTAACATACATTTTGCATCAGCAAATATAAGAACAGAAAGAGAATTACAGCATAATTTGGTTAGCGTTAAAGTGGAGCAAGTTTTCTTTTAACTTTAAGAAGGTTTTTAAACTAAAAACGTTAATCTTTACACTTGCGGTGGTTTTTGGTTGGTTAGGAGTTTAAAGTACACTTACACTATGAGTTGTCGACTGTATGTCCTCAATAAAACCATTCACATACTTTCATTATATACTTCGGAACTTTAACCTCTTCATGGATTTTCTTCGCTGACCTAGTTTTGTTTTCTTTACATCTTTCTAATTTGATATAGATACAGACATACAAACGAACAAGTTCACAAGTTTTGCTACATTTCTGTGTTGTATAAATACATCTATGCCACATCTTAAAGATGCTTATACTTATCAAGTAAATCTTGATTTCTTGAAGGTTGTTACTTGTGGAAATGTGCCTCTTGAGTCATCATTCCAAAGGGTTCCTAGATGTGTTTATACATCTACAAGTTTATATGAATATCGAGGCTGGGATTCGAAAGCTGCCAACCCCACACATCGTCGTTTCACATGGGGTCTTCGACACATGGAGGTAAGTATAACAATCACTGCTTTAATACCACACAAAAAAAAATCAGATTTCATGATGGGAATCCTATCTATTAAGAAGAGGTATAAGCATCGCCTCTTGATCCATTTTCAAATGAAAGGAGAATAAAGATCTATGTTTTGAACATTTTTTTAATTATATGCAGAGGCATGTTGTGGATTTCTATATATCTGATTTCCAATCTGGGTTGAGGGCGCTGGTTAAGACTGGTTATGGTGCGAGGGTGACTCCATATGTTGATGAATCTGCAGTTATTGATATCGATCAGTCCAACAAAGAAACGTCCTCGCAGTTTGTAAGATGGCTGGCTGAGAGAAATCTCTCTAGTGATGATCGCTTAATGCGGCTCAAAGAAGGGTATGCAATATAGTCTCTATGCATTATAATCATAAAATTAGGAGTGGTTAAATGGAGTGGTTGGGTAATGGGTCAAAGCAGGTAATGCTTTGTATTGGTCACCGTCAGGCTTGGCCTACCTGCAAATATTCATGTTTAGTTGCTATAAATAGATATATTATTGGTTGCACAGTATTACAAAACTAATCAGTTAGGAGAATTATTGTTTTGCATTGAAAGTTTTGGACAAAGTTCAACCTTTTGACCCATTTCATTATTAATTTTGTCTTTCAGATTGATTTGTTAGTAATAATGTTCAACCTAAATCAAGCCAGAAATCTAACTTACTGAATCCTCTATTGTGCATCTGTGCATACCACCTAATTTTGACCCTTTCATCTCGAAAAAGCAACCCCAATGATTATAGGTGGCATTTTCTGCTTATTTGCTTATAAATGGATTGATATGGATTATGTTTTACCTCTGATGGGTCAAACTGGTAAAATGATTAAAAAGATTGCTTAAAAGGAAATGGGTCAAACTGACAAAAGTCGTATGTTTGAAGCATTAAACCTCTTAAATTGGATTAATGAAGGATATAATTTTGTAGTCATATTTGACACGCTGATCAGTTGTAGAAAAAGGAATCAAAAAGTGTTTTATGTCAACCCATCATAACCAAACCTGTCCTGACCAAATAGTTGTCAATCGATCTACTTGACTTTTTTCTTTCTCATATTCTGCTTGGTTTTAAATTAAATCACAGGTACATTAAAGAGGGCAGCAGTGTGAGCGTGATGGGAGTTGTTCAAAGAAATGAAAATGTGTTGATGATCGTTCCTCCACCAGAGCCAGTTCCAACCGGATGCTTGTGGACTAGATTTATGCTTCCTGCAACCCTAGATGGCGTCGTATTAAGATGTGAAGACTCGTCAAATCAAGATGTCATTCCTGTGTAGCGTTTCTGCTACTCGGTAATTAAAACTTACTTAAAAGATAATAGGTGTATAGTTTTTGTTTCATCCCATTATCTTATTTGGGAGTGGTTTGTCATTGGTGTTGTGTGATTAAGGAGCTTTTTGGGGAAAGATGATGCTTTCAAAAGATTTTAAAATTTCGTGGGTTTCTTTTTTCTTTTCCCGGAAATATATTTGTAGAATTTGTGGTATTATTTGGTTCATTTATGCCAAGTAGGGAGTGTTTTCATGTTATGGCTTCAATAGGTTTCGGTTTTGAATCCTGCAAGTGTTGTTAGTTCTTTTATGGCCGGAAAAATTAAGGTGTGCGTATGATACTGATGTTTTACGTGAATGTTATGGGCTAGTTAAGATTTAAACTGTCTTATAACATACTTTTTAGTAGTGATTTGTTATTAATTTAAGTTTAGTTCTTTTGTGTTTCTCGTTTTTGTAACATTCGTATATTAGTTGTCGTCGTTGATTGTTGCTTGTTTTAAGCACTTTGGTTAATGCCGCCTGGCTATATTCATGTCTCTCATTGCAGTTATATGCTTTTGATGTTCAGTATACCTAGTTGTGATGTAAGATGAATGTGCAAGGAACATCGAAACAAATTCTCTATGATTTATGTGTGATGCTAATGTGTTTGAGATGACTTGGGTGAAAGATGTAGAGATGAATTTGAGTGTGGTCTTTTAACTAAATATTGATTTGGGTCGCATATAAATACGTGACAAGAAAACACCAGTAGCGACTAGCGGACCCCTAATGGGGAGGAATTGCTCGGCGTCAAAGTACTTTTGATTGGGTGGGTCGGCATTACGCATTACCATTACACAATGCTTGTGGTTACGAGGGGGTCAAGGGGCTCACCCTCTTAAAGCTAAGCAAAATACAAAGCCACTTAACTTTTCTTTTTTATCTAAAAAGTGATTAGTGGTTTTTAGAGTGGTAGTGATTATTGTGGGTGAAAAATCGTAAGAAATGTATAATGTAGTGTAATAAAAATATGTTTACTTTTATGCGTAAACATACGTGATAAGAGCATACATGCTCACTTATTAAACCGATAAATAGTTGCCAAGTAATCGAGACACAAAATTAATCCCTTCTAAATATATTTGTTTATAAGGCTAATGATTTGAAAATGTATTCAACTTGTCATTTTTTTTTGTTCTGTATAGTTTTTTCATTTTTTTCTTATTGAAACACAAACTTTTTGAATTTCGTCTATTGTGTGTATTTTATGACCATTTTATCTTATTTTTTTTCAAATTTCGAAGGGTAAAATGGTCATTTTACATGAACAAACGCTCACAAAATACACACAATAGACGAAATTCAAAAGGTTTGTGTTTTGATAAGGAAAAAAAAAAAAAGAAGAAGAAGAAGGCTACACAAAACAACATAAATTGACAAGTTTAATACATTTTCAAGTCATTAGCCCTATTTAAAAAAATGATTAGTGGTTGTTAGACTGGCATTGACTATTGGAGTGAAAATCATGAGAAGGGTACGATAATGTAGAGCTGAGATGACACATATTAACTAAAAGACACGTCAGTTTTTATGCGTAAAGAGATGTAATAGCAACTCGCTAACACATACTCACTTCTTCAACCAAAAAATAATTGCCATGTGAATCTAGACACAAAACGAATCATGTTTTCAAGTCTCTAATCATTCTTCCATGTATATTTGCTTGGGTTAAAACACGATATGGTTATCTAGGAGAAATTTTGTGATGTATCTAATTAGATCGACAAATTTGTAAATAGAATTACTACTATACTCTCGACACGACACGATAAACGACACAGACACGACACAAAGTTAAACAGGTTTGGGTTAAGGATAAACATGTTTGGGTCAAAAACAGGTCAAACCGTCTAACCCGTGTAATAAACGGGTTGTGTTTGGGTTGAGTAAATATTAAACATGTCAACCCGTGAACCCATTTAAGTATACAAGACTCAAAAAATAAAAAATATAATATAGTTTTTTATTTAAATGTATTTTTAGAGCTTTGATACGTGGACGTATTAAGAGGCGCAAGGAGGCGCAATGATAAAATGTGTTATGCGATCACATCTTGTACAATTCATTTATCGTTAAATCTCCTAAACTCTTTAGTTAGATCCATTTATCATTTTCCATTTTTTTATACACTTAATATGAGTGAATTACGATTATACCTCAAATATCATTGAAATTGACACTGATAACTCTGAAAATTGTCGTATAGTTATTTGTATGCTATTTTTATTATATTGTAGATCCTTATATCATTTTCGCATTTAAACTAGTTAAAATAACAAATCACCAACTTTATTCACTGCTTGACCTTGTTAGGATTTATAAAATCCATGAGTTAAAGAGTCGGTCACCTCAAGTATAATTACTCGTTAGAAAGCTCGTAGTCATAGTTTTGTCATGTTAATAAGTAGACTAATATGTAACACCGTGGAGGATGGACGGGTCTTTACCCACTGTATGCCTGATCCACAGCCCGTAGGAGGCGTATTTTGTATGACACTATAAATACCCTCTACCTCCCAAAGTAGAGGGTTGGAGCTTCTATACTATTTTTCTTTGTTTCACCAAGTTCCCATCTCTCTCTCTACTTTCCTCTCTAAACTTTCAAACCATACGCCCCATATTATATGTTATGATGTGTTAGTGAAATCAAATAAGTAACAATTGGTATCAAGAGCCATGGTTTGATCATCTCTCTTACATACTCTTGGATTTCTAGTGGTTTTATATGGTTTTTGGGTTTAAAAAAATTTAGTGGTATTTGCATCATTTGGACCATTTCTAGTGTTAATGTTTGGATTTTGATTGTACTTTTGTGTTTAAAATCATCATAAGTGTTTAGGTTGTGATTTGGTAGGCTTGAATCACTGTGGTTGGATTGTTTTTGGATTAAAAAGTGGCGTTTTGTTTGTGTTCATTGAAGCGATTTGTCTCTCGGTAAAGTGTTTCAAACGAGCGATTTATCCCCTGCTGGAAGCGATTTGTGCCGGTTAAGAATCACTTATTTAAGCGATTTGTCCGGTTAATGGTTGTACTTGTGCGATTTATGCGGAGAAGCGATTTGTCACTTTAAGCGACTTGCTTATTGAAGCGAGTTGACTGTTTAAGCGATTTGTCTTATCAAGCGACTTGTCAGTATAAGTGATTTGTTCATTGAAGCGACTTGTCTGTTTAGAGCGATTTGTTGGCTTAAGCGATTTGTCACTTTGAGCGATTTGTCCCTTGAGATTTAGTGTTTTTCTTCATATTACGTTTTACGGTTTTCTCTTGATTTAGTACAATCCCGTGAAAGAATCTATTTCCCGGTTTAATCAAAGAGTTATAAAATCTCGTAGAATCTGTAATCATGTCTACCAACGTGCCTACAATCATCTCTTACATGGGCGGGGCGTTCAAGCAGCAGGATCAGATACTCGTCCACCCATGTTAGATAGGACCGATTATGACTCATGGTCTCAACGAATCAGGTTGTACTGCTTGGGTAAGGAAAATGGGGTTAACATTCTCAAATCAATTGATGAAGGACCATACCAAATTGAGACTACGAGAGACATACTTGAAACTGCTGCTGATGGCTCAATGACATAGGATTGGATAGACCAAAGACATATGATGAACTTACTGATAAGGAGAAAAAGAGATACGATGCGGATATTATGGCCTCAAACATTGTACTTCAGGGTCTACCAAAGGACATCTACAAGTTAATCAATCACAACACTGAAGCCAAAGCAGTTTGGGACAATGTCAAGATGCTTCTCTCTGGTTTTGAATTAACTAAAGAAGCAGAGAATCTCAATCAGTATGATGACTTTGAGCACTTTAAGATGAAACCAGGGGAAAGTGTCACTGAATATTACGTGAGGTTCCACAAGCTTGTGAATGACATGAGGAATATCAAAATGACTATGCCAAATATTAAGCTCAATTCAAAGTTTGTGAACAACATGAATCCCGAATGGCACAAATTTGTCACTTCAGTCAAGTTAACAAAAGGTTTGAGGAACACTAACTATGAGCAGTTGTATGCATACTTGCTTCAGAATGAGAGACATGCTATGTTTGAACGAATGATCTTGGAAAAATTCAATTCCAATTCTGGTAATGCAAGTTCGTCAAATGATTCAACAGCCTTTTACACCAATGTAGGAATAACCACCAAAGCATCTCAAGTCATACCTACTAGTAATGGTAATGACAAACTCATTCCAGATCCAGGGTATAAACCACCAGATGGAAACACTATCATGGAACATCTCATCAATCAACTGTCTCTTATGGTTAAGCAAAAACTGAACCTCACTCCACATACTAACAATGATATCAGAACTGCATCCAATCTACACAATCATGCTATTGTCAGAGATGGTAAGATCATGGTGCAACCTGTGCAAGGAAGACAGTATGAACAAGGAAAGGGTGGAGTAGGTGGAGGGTATGTGGCTAATCAGAACCGTGGAAGGAATGCAAATCAAGGACAAGGAAAGTCAATCAAGTGCTACAACTGTGGTGGTGAAGGACATATTGCAAGGAACGCACATCTCCAAACGCCTCAAAATGCGAGTATTTCGGGGACAAGATCTTCTTGGTGCAAGCTCGGGACAATGGAGCGGTTTTGGATGAAGAAGAGTTGTTGTTTCTTCTTGAGGAAATGCCAAAACCTATGATCTTGATGTGGATGAGCGACCAATTCAGGAAATAGGTCACAATCATCAAAATGCCTTTCAAGTTGCAGATTGTGATGCATTTGACTCTGATGTCGATGATGAACCTACTGCTCAGACAATCTTCATGGCTAGCATTTCACCAATGGTCTCTCCAAAGGTCTCATCACCACAACAGGCTGGTTCATCCAAAGATTCAATCATCTTAGAGGTATTAAAACTATACGATGAAGTTGATGAGCAAGAAATGCATAACAAAGTACAATCACATGAAACTAATGAATCAGATATTGATAATGTTGGTAATAGTAATATTGTCCCATATGATCAATATGTGATGCAAAGTGAAAGTGAGATCGTACCAAGTGATGCATCTTCTGCAGTCAATTATGACTATGTTTTAATGAATACACTTTGCATGTGCCCCTGATGATTCCATTATCTCAGAACTTAATGCCTATAAGGAACAAGTTGCCATTTATGAACAACGTGCTAAATTTGAATTGACTACCCGTGAGCAGGAGATGGATATCCAAATGCGTACAATTATCAGAAAAAGTAATTTGAGGGAAGAAATATTGAAACAAGAGTTGGATTCCTTACAAGTAAAGCTTAACAAAATTGTTAATCAGAAACAAGAACTTCAAGAAAATGTAAAAGTTCTTAAACAAGAATTTAATGCTAAGGAATCAAAACTTTTAAATGAATTTTCCAACCTAAAAACTTTAAATAACAAACTTGAAAACAATTTATGCGTGCATGGGAACACCATTCGATCGCTTCACATGATCACTAAGCATAGAGTTTTAAGTGATAAGCATAGTGTTGCTCTAGTAGATGAACCAAATCCTAAGGTCTGCATCAAAGCTAAAGCAGCTCAAAATGTAATCTATGATGGCAATGAGATTCTTAAACCTAGACAGTAACCTAGTTGTGCTGAGTGCACTAAGGAAGATATTCAATTAGAAGGTGCCTCTAGGGAGAAAATGAATAAGAAGCTAGAAGATCCCGAGTGTAAAAAGCAAAACATAACGGTCAAACCCCATGATTACACTAAAGAAAATTAGATTTCCCTGAACAAGTTTAAGCCTCAAACTCAATTAACCCCAGAACAAGTTTTTTGGAAAAAAGACATGGATAAGCAAAAAGCAAATGTACTCGTTGAAACAAACACTCCCCTTAGGAAAGTGCTTCCAGCTATTGTGTATCCTCCGAATACACCAATGCATTTAGTTCCTAGAACTCTTCCCACTAAGAGCAAGACCTTAATCAGCCTGTATGTTGTTTATCAACTATTCATTGATTTTGAGAAGACTTGTAAGAAGAGAATCACACCTCTGGGGATAATCAAGGGAAAGGGTTTTGAGAAAACTAAAGAATGATATTTAAGCGAGGTCATGCCGTTCTTTAAACAATTAAAAGGTCAACTTGAGAGTCTTAAAAGGGATAGACACGAGATTAAAGAAATGGAAAAGGAATTTGACGAATGATAGTTGAAGTCAATAATTATGAACGTGAGCTTAAGAGTAATGGCGAGATAAAAATCGCACATCATTAATGATAATCGATCTCTCAATGTGTTGCTCAAGATGTGTTCTACACTGTAACTAAGTATTCTATTACTGCTTCTCAATTTCATGAATTATCTGTTGCTTTAAAAGTTTCCCATGATCGTGTCATTGAGCTTGAAAACAAAAACTCCAAACTAAATGAGAAAATTGACCAGGATGATCACGATAATTTGGTAAAACACTTTTCTAAATTGGAAGTTGAACATTTTGATTTGCAACTAAAATATCAACATCTCAAAGAAAATGTTAAAACCTCAAACATCAAGATATCCTCGGATGTTCGAGTTTGATGCGCTTTTGAAATAAACAAACGTGATGAGCAGTTCGAGCTCACCGTAACACGATCGAAAGTTAAAACCCAAACTTCACAATTAAAGGGTGAAAAGAAACGGCTCCCAAATGCCGCCTCCTTTAGATTCTCAATTTTCTTAAAACTTTCATCTTCAAAACATCATTAATGTATTACAACAAGAAAATGAGAGTTTTTTAGAAGAAAATGAAAAGGTCAAACGACACTTCAAAGAGTTATATGATTCAATGAAAGTCACTCGTGACAAAAACAATGAAAAAATAACTTCGTTACAAAAGGAAATTGAGAATCTGAAGAGTCAGGTTGTAGGATCGTAATATTATGTTGTTTAGATGATTCGGGTGGTCTTCGATGATAGAAATACATGATAGCCATTTTAGAGAGAGAAAGTAGAGAGATGGGTGTTCAAGCTAGAGACTTGCTTTGTAAATTATCAAATGTTAGATTGAGAAGCAACACCCCTTCCATGGATGGAAGGGTATTTATAGTTACATAAGATACGTCCTCCGCCGGATGTGGATCGGGCATACGATGGGTAAAGACCCGTCCTTCCTCCACGGTGATACACTAAACTATTCTACGCTACAAACTAACTAATAAACTACTAAATAACGTAAATAACTACAAGTCTACGAGCTAACATATGCTAGACCATACTTGGGGTGACCGACACTTAATCATGGAATTTCCAATTCCTAACAATCTCCCCCTAAGGGAGGTCACCCCATGAAATACATTTTGCATCCTAGCATTCTATTCTTGACTTTGTTCTTGAGCTCGTAGACTTCAATTATTCAATTCCGCAATCTTTGTGCTTTAGTAGCGATTCTTCAAAGTCCGCATTGATTTGTACTTTTAGTGGAGGCCTTTAACTGATCCACATCTTTGATGATCTTTGAGATCATCAGCCACAACAAATCTCTCTGGATCATCCATAGTTGTGTTGCCTTCATGTGATGTTGTGACTTTTGGACCGACATGCTCACACTTTTGAATCATGACATCTTTCCATCGAGTAGCGGAAGCTTTACTAGTTCATGATATTTGCGATGGCGTGGCGAAGCATAGTATAAATATATCGTAACCGGGTTATGTAGATATGCACGGTCATGATTTCTTCAATTAAGTGTGGATCTTTGTGAGCATGCGGCTTTGGATTGACTTCTCAATTCGATCACCGCAACCGTCCAAATGTACCGCAAACAACAGTTAGCAATAAAACACACGAAAGTGTCTTTGATCACCTTCGTCGAATTGAGGTACATGGCCTACGGTTCCCGTTGATCGATACAAGTCACGCCTATGAACAGTATAATTCAAGAATCTCCTTGACGGGTTTCGCAATGTTCTAGTTGTTCTCAAACCGAACGTCTCAAAGAAGACAACACGGAGTGAGTGAACCAAATAATTGAGATTCATCGATTGATGAAGAATTGATTTGAAATCAATCTCGTATTGCTTAGAAGAAAGAGTTTTGCAATACGACGAAGGTTTTATGAGAAAGATCAATTTTCAATCAAAAATACTTTTATATTTGAAAAGAGTACACATTCGATGTGCTAGATAAAAAAGAGATTCGCACATCGAGCGGTTTTCCAAAAGTAATTTTTTCAATCGAGATACTTTTGTGTTTGAAAACATAAATACACATTCGACGTGCTAGAGAAAGAAGATTTGCACATCGAACGGTTTTCCAAAAGTATTCGTCAATTCCATTCTCGGACCAAGGTTGATTCAAGATTGAATCTCCCATCGTTTCTATCCGCTTGTCACAAGTTTGATCTTACGAGAAGATCTCACATGTCACCCACCAAGAGCTTGTTTGATGTTGGCTCTAGAAGGATTTCCATCTTCATCGTGACTACTTTTACATATCACTCGGATGTTCTGGCAATACCACAAGGATAATGCGTAGGACTCTTAATATATTCTTACTTTCCACATTGTGTGAAACAGCAAGTCTTCATTAATTTTGTGTCCTAATGAGATATTGTGAATGATCTCTTGGCTCTAGACTCAATTGTGAATATTTTGATTCCTATGTCGGAGACTAGGGAGAGGGTCTCCTTCTTCAATATCAACAATCTCTAAGAGAAAGTCGATAGATAATGTCGGTTCCCCGTGAGAATGAAACAAGCCCTTTTAAGAGGAACTTGAGTAGTTTGGGAAGTTAGGTGCAGTGCGTCATTGGGTCCATGACGTCTTGTCTTCAATACCAGTGTTACCTTAGTAACCACCAGTAGCATATGTATTGAACCCGGTTACTGCCCTAAGGTTGAATTATTGGAAGGCTATTTCTTTTCACCCTTTTTCACATTCAATTCCTTTTCATTCTTCAACCCCTTCAGTGCTTACGGAGACTTCATAACTAGACCCTTGTTGGGTTTATTCCAGTTCTAGCTCTATCTCAGTCCGCACTATTCCCATTTCTCATTTTTCTCATTTTTTCATCATTCCTAAGGACTCTACACTATCTAGTGGATTGTCCCTGGGTTGATCCCTCCGGTTCTGGCGGATCATGGGAACTAATACCTAACCTAACCATCCTTATAACACCATGCATAAAATCAATTGGTCGGTCTTTTGGTATTGTTCTTTCCTTCTCGAAACCAATTGAAAAATCATTTGGAAAATCAATCAAGGTACTTGTGATATAAAATCAAAACATTTTGTACCTTAATTGTTTTGATCATTTTAGAAATGCTTCCCCTCAACATGTGCATATGATATTGAAATTGTTTGGCACATGGAGGCAAGAGTTCTTTGAAATAATTTCTTGATCACAATTTCCTTAGAAAAAGTCATTTGATTTTCTTTGGTAAGTTCTCCCCCTCAATATGTGCATAGGATATTTGAAATCATTTTATCACATAGAGGAAAGAGTTTTTTTGGAGCACATCCACGAACACAAAAGCCATTAAGAAATCATTTGTTCCCCCTCAATATGTGCTTCGAGATTCGAAAGCGTTTAGCACATATGAGAGAGCAGTATGCACACTTGAATCAAAACGATCACCTTTTCTCAAATTTCATTATTAAATCACAAATTCTCCCCCGATCAAAAATATCAAACCCTTTGAGATTTTGGATCCCAAGTGATTTAATTAGGTTTAGAAAACATGGGAGAATATGTGTTTGGTTTAAATACTCATCTTGTTTTTGGATAAATGCTCCCCCTTAACATGTGCATTATGTATATTGAAATCGTTTGGCACATGGAGGTAGGAGTGCCTTTAAAGGACTAAAACCAATTCCATTTAAACAGATAAGAGATTTAAATCACGATCTCTCCCGATCAAAAATTTCAAACCAATTGAGATTTGTGATCCCAATTGATTTAAATCATTTAGAAAATTTTGGGGAAAGACGTGGCAAGATTTGATTTTGAAAAATGATGGATAAAGATCAATATAAGACATTAAAGATTGTTAGTGTCAGGTATGATAGTTTTTAAGAGATCTTTAAGTAAAATAAAACAATTTCACAATCAAACAAGAACATAAAAATTTTTATTTTGAAAGATCTTGATTCTAAAGAAAAATCATACCATGACATAACATTAAATCTTTAGATCACCACTTTATTTCGTACAAATCAGAACTTTTGTGAAGAAATATCGTTTGAAAATATTTTATTTTAAATCACTCTCCCCCTCAATCTATGACCGAAGTCGATAATTGAGTGACTTAGGTTTTGATAAAAAGAAGTCCGGTGATTTTCAAAATTTAGTCCAATTTATTTTCAAAACAATATTTTTCCATTTTCAAAACAATTTTTATCAAATATTTTGACAAATGGTATCATTCACTACTTTTCCTGCACAAGATACGTTAGGCGGTTGAGAAGCTTATGTTGTTGCTGTAGGGCTTGGAAGAAAAACCGTCTGCTGATGCAGTGAGACTTCTTCCATTGCATTTTAATGCCAACTGAGGTCAGATTAACATCCGTTTCTTCAATCACTTAGAAGAAAACCATCTGCTGATGCAGTGAGACCTTTTACGTTGCATTTTTCCATGCCAACACTCCATAGAAGTCCAATTAAGCCCCGTTTCTTCATTTGTCAACCCAAGATATAGTTACCCTTTCCTTTCGGCATCCAATCATTGTGGCATCCGGATCGGGAACATTCTTATATACCAAAATACCGCATCGTTAGTGAACACACATCTGAGATATATGGTGGTCGACATCACCCAAACAACAATCGACTAATAAAAGTCAATTCAACATATCAATCGGATCATTCAAATGTATGGGAATAATGTGTTTATCAAACTCTAATCATCTAATCCTAACAATCATATCTTAGGCACCTAGTCCTTCAACGTGGTTAACATGATTTTTAATTAAGCATATAGGATAATTAAGAAAGCCCGTTAGATGATGTAAATTTGAAAACATTCTCCCCTTAATCAATGACTTATTTTCTGAAAAGTTTAAAAGCACAGAAGTCATTGATTGAGTTTTCAATTATTACGAAAAACTCTGAATCTGATTGATTTTCAAGCAACTCATTTACCACCCCTTTTTGAAAATAACAAATATTTTTCTGAAGAATTTATAGAAAAAAACATTTGTGTAAGAACAGCAGTCCTTCGACATACTTTCCTCAATTTGATTTAGGATAAGTGCACGATATGTTTGAAAATTTGTTTAGCGCAGCACTTTCCTTCCTTGAAGAGCGGGTTGCTATCTGAAATAATAGCAAACCATTGTTTAAGCGCGGGTCACAGTCAGAAGTAACTGCAAGCCATAGTTTAAGCACGGGTTACAGTATGAAATAACTGCAAGCCATATTTTGAGACATGTTTTGAAAAAGAAATATTTACACCTTCTGCTCGAACTTCATCTATGGTCTCGTGCCATTATTGAATGACATTTCTAAGACCGCACATGTTATCGATACCAGAAGACATGTCTTGAGAAAACATATTTTTTGGAATTTTTCAAAATTTTCTGATTTTTTATGGATTTTTGTTGATTTTATATTTTTCTATTTTCTTTCGCTGGTTTTCTATTTTTGTATTTTGGTTTTTGATAAATATTTACAAAGATAGATTAGATGATATATTTTAAGAAGATGATGATACGAGTACCGAGATAAGGATATCGAGCAGCCCCGTTGTAGAAGATAGAAGTCATCATCCCTAAAACTTTCACCACCAAAGCTTCCGAGGCTCTTGCATTGAAGAAAGAAATTGAACCATCTGAAAGTGAGACTTTGGCAGCTTCCCCCCAAACCGAAATCCTTATGTTGAGCAGATTCAAAGCTTTCTTACAAGCTTCTCTTAGCCATGTGCACAAAGAAGCACACCATTATCATCGAACTTGCTGCTCCTTTTAAGAATAATCATCGTGATTCATCGTTCGAGGTTATATCATCCAAAAGAACAACAACAACGTATCATCCCACATTTAAATAATCTTCTCAATTTCCATACCCACTGATGTCTGAAGCGATCCATTTCAAAAGGTGTCAAGAGACCACTTCCCCCGAGTAATTGAATTGATGTAGCCCGTCTCTTAGAATAGAACTCACGAACCCGAATACACATATACCCAAAGACAGAGAAACTTATACCATCGAAGTAGCAGATTAAGTCCGATAGCCAAAGAATAACCCCTATGTATACTTTTCTCTCCCCTGAAGAAAGTGTATGAAGCTCATGAACCCGAAGTACCCGAATGCCCAAAGAGAGAATAACCGATAACATTGAAGAAGCATGCCGAATCACTGATTATCTCAGCGGATGAAAATCTATGCAGATGTCAACTCTGGAATAAGTGATTATATCTCTGAATCACTGATTAAGCCCCCATGTGAGACAGCTGAGCATCCCCAATGTACACAATCTCTCTCCTCTGATGATTGTGATAACATCAAAATCATCACACACTTGTGTACCTATTTTATCTTCAGAAGCTTTCTATTACATCACTTCCCCCACATAGTTGGAATAATAACACTAAAAGCCTTGATGAGTAAAACCTTGAGATTCTCTGCGGTCATGACATTTGTCTTCCCGGGATATCTTCAATCACTTAGAAGAGTTAAGTTCATCAAGTTTACTCGCCATGAGTCAAACCTTGAGTTTCTCTACGGTAATAATGTTTGTCTTCCCGGGATATCTTCAATCACTTAGAAGAATTAAGTTCATCAAGTTTACTCGCTTTGTGTTTAGATGTGTCTCCTTCCCCTTGTTTGGTTTTGACACTTGAAATCGGCAACATCTTATCGACCCAAATACTTGAAATCTTTTAGAGAAGAACACTTAGAAGTTTTGTGAGATTCAACTTGCTGAAGAAAGTGAGCAAATCTAATTAGGGATTGAATCTGACTTATCACTCTTCCCCAATTAGTGCTCTCCTGTTTGATAAATGCCCAGTTAAAAAGAAGTCTTTAGATAATCAAATGCAACTCGTCTTTAGTCTTCTAACATGTAGCGAGAATGTAGAACCGATCAGACTCGACCTTCTTCAAGATTGTCCGAATGGGGAATAGAGTGTTAACATCTTCAACTCACACCAAAAGCATCCCACTAAAAGCATCCCAAATAACTTACATCTTGCAAATCCTCCCAATCAAACAAGAACAGATAGATGTTCATCAAGGAAATCGAGAATCGCAAAGAACGAACACACAAGATGGTAACACCAAACTACCAATCACATCAAACAAGAACGTAGAAATTGTTCGAATCATCATGTTGATGTATACATGAAGCATTAACCGGAAGCACTTTGTCGACAAACTCATCAATCCGAGTGAAGATGTCAACCAACGGCTCTTAGAAGAAACTCCATGTAAAGATGATCCGATAAGAAGAAGCTCGGTTCTTACATGAGTTAGAGCCGTATGACCATATATTCTCATAAGTCAATCAACCATGCGAAATTATCACACTTCTTCTCCCCTCAAGAATTGCATACGGAGATGCCATTCTTGATTAAACAAGTGAACATCATTCAAATGTAGTCTATTCACACTTCCCCCCCCCCCCACAAAATTAGCACATGATGTCGCCATCTTCATTATATTGAGCAAGTGGAATAAGAGTAATTATCAGTAGTCCGGTTCACTTAATGACTGAAGCGCATGGAAAAAGCATGAAGCATGTTGATGAGACTGGTCATAATTGAGAAGATTTCTATTCTTCAGACGATAAAGCACATTGAGGCGTACACTTTTCTTCTTTTTAGAACGAGGCATGAACTGTTGTGTTCATACGTCATAATCTCTCTCTTTTCATCATCTCTTGGCAAAACATGTAGTCATCCCATTATCATTCAATAGGCTCTTTGTTGTGACAGCTGATGGAGAAAACCCAGTATGATGAATTTGACCCTGAAGTAAACTAACCCGAACTCGTGACTTAAACTTGCACATATGTTAACAAAGAGCGGTGCCGAGACTTCATCCTCCGTTGAATCTCTAAGTACTATATACTCTTCAACCAACCAACCATCAAGTGATAGACGTACATTACCTCTTGAAAATCCACAATTGAATGTGACATTGAGCACTACAACGTAACTCCTTAAAGTGATAGTTATTTTGAGGTGATAAGAGCCCAATTCCCCCAAGTGGTAAAAAGAAAAGGTAAAAGTCACCCAACAATAACTAGATTTCCAAGTCTTCATTTTTGATAATAAGCTCGAACAAGGATCTTGAAGAATCTTCATCCATCCATCCCCGATACCTTCAGATACTAAGTACACTTGCCCGTGATATTTTCACTTCAACCTCAAATAAATAATAGTGAATTAACCCGTTGTCACATCTTCTAGTTAAAAGCTCACTTCTAGCCTCCTTTGACGTTTAAAGTGAACTAAGATAATGATTTTCATCCGACCATGGTTAAAGCACATAACCCGTAAAACCATGTAATAACCAAACTACCATGACGAATATCCAAACACACATCCAATTCATGAAATACACACTTTATCTCTTCTTCAAGCGAAAGCGTAGCACCAACATCAAGTAAGATCCGAGTTACACTTTCTCTTCTCCAAGATGGTTCCATCATTACGGATTTTACAACTCTATGGTTTAAACCGAGAAATAGTTTCTTTCATGGATTTTACAAAACCAAGAATAAACCATAAGATAGATCCGAAATGCACTTTACTATTACCGGGATGTTTCTATTGTCACGGAATTTTACAAGTCTATGATTTAAACCGAGAAATAGATTCTTTCGCAGGATTTTACAAAATCAAGACAAAACCGTAAACAATGTCGCCTTGAATGTGTTATGACAACTTTGGTTTCATGAATATCTGCTTTAGGGAACATGCGGGTTTATCAACGGTTCATTATACAACATCATCAACCATCCAATAAATACTTTGGTAAACACATCATCCACATATTCTCGTAATTTGTGAATGTGACCACTTGGTGAAGTAAACCCGATATACCAAACTTGATCATGAAGTAGAATTCCCGGTTTGTTACTTAAACTTGTACAAATCCTCGTGAAGAAAAACGGTGTACCCAATGTACAAAACCTCTTGACATTTTATCAACTATGTGAGACAATCAAGTGATAGCTACGTTATGGGTTAAGAGAGAAAGAATCACAAACGTAACTAAATAGCCAAGTCTTTATCACACTCAATAAACGCCCAAACAAGTGATCTTCGCGGAAGGGTAGAAAGAAAGAAGATGAAATAAGTAAACGTGCCCGAAAAACTTCACTTCAAAGCCAAATAAGAGATACCATACAAACAACCTCGTAGTCGACAATTTCCAATACACCCTTCAAGCCGTGACATAATAATTTTCGTGAAAATGTATAGACCAAAGTGTCAAACCGCATAGCCCATCAATTCTCATAACCCAAATCTTATAATCAATTTAATCTCATCATTTAACAACTCGTATCCAATGAACAAGATATTAACACTCGTATCCAAGTCCACAAATCACCAACTTCATTAAGCTCATGAGTAAAATGCAATATCTCAGCCCATGATCATCCATTCACTAAATGTAGACGATGAACTCATCATAAAACTCACATCCTATCCACTTACGTCCATTAAAGTCATTAAATCCATAAAAACGCATAAAGCCTATCACATTAGCATGCAAGCACTCAGATATACCAATAGTTATGACGTTAATTGATTATCAGAGAATTATCTTAAAGTTTCATATGGTATAACAACCAGTCGTAAAATCAAAAAAATGGTTACATTCAATAGTAGATAATTTGCAAAACTTCGTGTGTAATGAACATATGTCATATAAACACCAAGGCCCAGAAGCAGTCCAATGCACATAGCCAAAACCAAGCCCAATTCATCAATCGCCCCTTTCAATATTCATCCACTTAGGCCCATGTCCAATTGATACCCGATCCAGATAATCACACATTGATATAAATCTCTACCCTAATTTCACTCTTCATTTGCAAACCCTAAATCCTCTCATATACCTCACGCCCCCATCTGTTCATTCCACAAAACAGCTTATCACCAACTCCTAAATACACTCAATGCAAACCCTAACACATCTTGTGTCCGCCCCCATCATAGATCATCATCGAAATCCTATGACAAGCATGAGCTCACCACATGGATGGTTAGAAGCAAATAATTAACGCCACAGGGATGGTGAGAACATACGGATGAAGCTTCAAAATCAAACCCAGGTAGGTAATGATAAATATACTACTCGATTTACTATTAGTAATCTCGAAACAAGAAGATGAAATACCACACTTGTTATAGTCATCTTTTTATGTTCAAAAATAATAAGACTATATTAGCTTGATGATTCTTTATGATATTTTGATGAGAGCCATGAACGAATCATATAGAATAGAATAACACTCTTGTTATGTCTCGTTATGATGTTCAAAGATTTATCAAAAGCTATGATCTGTGATGATGAGAATTCGTGAAAGGACTTTATGCAGTCATGATATATCATTTAAGTGCCACGAAAATATTCTGAAATCATTCATGTTTTGTTTCTGTTTGAGTCTTGGATATGATTGAGAGTTGAGTTTGTATTGGTTTTGTTGTTGGCTAAAGAGTTTGGCTCGGTGTAAAATTGTTGTTGAGGTCATGATGTATATGGTAAATTGTATTGGTTGTGGTCAAGGTCGTGTCCTTTCTTCATCTCTTCTTTCTGTCAAGTCGCTACTTGTTTGTCAACAAGTCGCTAGCATATCTGTTAAACAACAAGTCGCTAGCATATTAACCAAGTCGCTAGCATATCTGTTAAACAAGTCACTAGCATATCATTTTAGAGTGTGTCAACAAGTCACTACATGGTATGTCAAGTAGCTACGACTTGTAAATACAAGTCACCACACAGATTACATACTCAACTCGCTACCTAGTGGTTTTTGTATAACAACTCGCTAGTAAGAAAACATGGACAAGTCGCTAGTTATATTCATTGAATCAGGACATCTTTTAAGGACAACTCGCTAGCAAGAATATGACCATTTTCAAACCCAGAAAAGCATCATAAAGACACTTCATTATACCCGTTTAGACCACCAGAACTTGACCAGATTGTAAACCCAGAAAAAGACTTGAAAAGAGATACATATTACCCATTTTGACCCATTGTTTGGACCTTAAAACCTGACCATATTTTAGAACAGAAAAAACCTGACCATAAAACCAAATACAGGATACTTACTAAGTTGTTTGAAAACTGATATTACATAAAAGTAGAAAAACAAAATTTTTGACATACAAAATTGGTACACAATCAGTTTTAAAACAAATATCACAGACCAACAAACAAGGTAACCATGGGACTAGACCACACAAATCAACACAACACAAAAACCTTGGCTCTGGTACCAATTGTAGGATCGTAATATTATGTTGTTTAGATGATTCGGGTGGTCTTGGATGATGGAAATACATGATAGCCATTTTAGAGAGAGAAAGTAGAGAGATGGGTGTTCAAGCTAGAGACTTGCTTTGTAAATTATCAAATGTTAGATTGAGAAGCACCACCCCTTCCATGGATGGAAGGGGTATTTATAGTTACATAAGATACGTCCTCCTGTTGGACTGTGGATCAGGCATACAGTGGGTAAAGACCCGTCCTTCCTCCACGGTGATACACTAAACTATTCTACGCTACAAACTAACTAATAAACTACTAAATAACGTAAATAACTACAAGTCTACGAGCTAACATATGCTAGACCATACTTGGGGTGACCGACACTTTATCATGGAATTTCCAATTCCTACCACTTGTCGTTGATGAGAATGTTGCATCAAAGTCATTTGCAGATTCTAAATATACTGTGACTGTTAAATACATTCCTCCTCATCTTAGAAATAACGAACTTGTGTTTCGTAACTATTTCTGTCACCTTAAGGATAGTCTAGAATGTCTCCGAAAGATTGTAGAATAGGATAGCTTAATTAAGCCACTTGATAATGAAATTAGGTATGCATGCTTATATGCCAAACGATCTCAAGAGCTGTTAGAATGTTTAAGAGCAACATGCCCTAAATCCTTATGTGAGAAAAATAAAGCTGTGATGCCTTGTTCTATGCCTAGTGCTAATGATGCAACCCATTCTATGCCCAGTATTAAGAAAGTGAACTTTAATGTTCCTTCAAGTAGTTCAGATCCCAGCACTTCTAAACCTGAAATGCAAAAAGTAGCAAAACCAACTAATGTTCCCATTCCCTCTACAGCAGGGGCGGAGCCAGGATTTCAAGTTAGGGGGCGAAATTTATTTTTAGATCATAGTTCGAAGAAATATAGCAAAACATTAAATTCCTTAAAAATAGACTAAGAACCAAATATCTCATAAAAAAAAGTACCGCCATAAACTAAATTAACTTACATCATATTTCATCAATCTTAATAGAATTCGAGTGACCTTGACTTTTAATCCTTTATCTCATGAACCAACCTGCAATTGATAAAAAATAGTTAAGATATAAAAACATAGCCTTTTATGTCATTAATAATTAATTCGTTTTTAAGAATAATAACAAGAAACTTTACCTTGCGCTTCTTCATCATTTGGACACGTCTTTGTGATTTGGAGTAAAAGTCATCAATTATTTTCTCTATACAAAGGGTACCAACAATCTCCCTTTCGATGCTAATAATCATACTACTTTTAAGAAAGTCATCACTCATGGTAGTACGTAGTCTTGTTTTCACAAGTTTCATCTTTGAAAAAGCTCTTTCAGATGTTGCAGTTGAAACAGGAAGAGTTAATATAAGACGAACCAATCTATCAATCAAGGGATACATTTCTGACTTTTCCGTTATTTGCAATCCTCTACACAACTCTGAAAGTGAACTAACATTCTTCAATCTTGGATCACTATCAAGCTCATAATGTTGCAACTCAAGTTTGAACTCAATTCTTTCTTGTTCGGTAAAATCCAAAGGGTAGTACTTTGTTACCAGTTTACATATGTCATCATCATTGAATGATTTCTTTGGATCCAGAGTAACACTAAGACGAAGAAGCTCTGAAATAGACTCATTAAATATGTTGTTTAACTCTTGCAACTGACTATCAATAGAAACTATAAACACATCTACCCGATAGTGATGCTCTACCCTCACATCATCTTTCTTATGACGAGACTGAATCACATCTCTATAGGTCGCGTTCATATCAGGAATTGGAATATTATGCTTTCCACAAAAACAAACAACTTGATCTAGAAGTGATTCCCACCCATTATCCCTTAGATTTTGAATCAATGTCTTCGTAGTTGAAACTAAAGTCAATGCATTGACAATATCTTGAGACTTATTTTGCAAAAATTTGCAAAGCTTGTCTGTAATCTCCATTATCTTCTTCATAAGATACAAAACCAGAACAAAATCAAATGATAATAGATGTGTAAGAGCATATTTAGCATCACCTTTTTGAGGACCAATAGACCGTCCAAGAAAAATGTCATTCAATACCACACGGGTTGGACCAAACAATCGCAACAAACTACAAATGGATTTGAAGTTTGAACTCCATCTAGTATCTCCGGCCTTTTGTATGTTTTGCATTTGATTAGATCCTCTTCCACCTTCAAGTTCTCCCATTTCAGCTAGATGTGAAATTTCAGCAAGTTGAGCATCTTGTAATTGATCATTACGCTTAGTAGAAGAACCTATTACATTCACGATGAAATTCAAATGCTTAAAAAATGTATGCACCTCAGACACATCTTTCGAAGCTGCAACAAGAGCTAGTTGCAACTGATGAGCAAAGCAATGTACGTAGTAAGCATAAGGACGTTCATTCAAAATCAAAGCTTTTAGCCCATTCCATTCTCCAAGCATATTACTAGCTCCGTCATATCCTTGACCTCGAATATCTTAAACATCAAGCTTAAGGTTAGATAAAGAAGATAATATCTCATTCTTCATAGTCAATGCATTCGTATCTTTAACATGAACCAAGTCCAAAAACCTTTCTTTGATATATCCATTTCGGTCTACAAATCTCACAACAATGGCCATTTTCTCTTTCTTGGATTCATCTTGAGATTCATCAACTATCAAATAATACTTTGCCGTCCCAATCTCTTCTCGAATGGCTTCTTGTACCTTCATAGCAAACATTTTCAATAGTTCTTTTTGAATATCAGGTGAAGTATACTTGGCGTTTTGAGGGGCCTTTTCCAACACAACTCTAGCCACATCCTCGTTATATGAAGCAATAAGTTTTACCAGTTCAAGATAATTTCCTCGATTTATTGAAGTGGGTCGTTCATCACTGCCCCTTAAAGGACATGTTTGTAATGTAAGCCACTTAGTAGAATCAATAGTTACTTTAATTAAGTAGCTTTGTTATCCATTATTTCTTGTTCCGTTTGCTTATCTATCACGTTCTCTATGTGACATACTTTGTTTTCAAATCTTCATAGCATCCGATTGAAAAATTATGAGTCGAGGCGTGAGTCTTACCTTCATGAGTGACGAAAGGACATTGTTTGCCACTATTAACCTTTCTCCAACTGTTAAAACCTTTTAGAGTAAATGTGTGGATCCAACTCTCCTATAGGCTTCCTACCAAAAGATAACATGGAAACAAAATGCGACATCATTCTTATCGAATATTCCAACCACCAAAATCTTTTAAACCATCTTTGCTTGAAACTACGCTTATGAAGACCACAAGGAGTAAGAGGATAATGTGATTTAACAAGTTGATAAGGTCCGAGTCTAACATAAATTGCCTTATCTCATCTTGTTGGTTTCTTGGATAACTCGATATCGAGGTCGCAAACACGGATCACGAATCAAAGAGTCTAATTTGACCTCATTGGGATTAAATGTAGCATTTGTTTCAGGTTCAACTTGAACTTCATGTGACTCTTCAACAATATTATCATCATTGGTTTGATCTTGAGTTTGAGTTTCATTCTCAGTCTCAGTTTGTGTTTGTGTTTGGATTTCGGGGTCCTGAACAACATCTTGTACTCGCTTGTAAAAATAATCAATTGTTCTCTTCTTACTCATGACTCCTGAGTCAACCTCAGATCATAATTTTTTTTTGTGACAAAAATAAAATACAAGTTAATAATAATCATAACACTAATTATTATAAAGTTGGTTAATTTGCTAACTTAGAATTAGAAGTAAATTTGTTGTCAAATGTCTAGTAATGAATAGGAATTTAATACAAGCAATAATAGTCATCAATTAGTGAATACTAAATACCAATTTTTCTCATACTCTCGGTTAAGGTTTATACAATTAAATTTTACCCAATTAGACAATTAGTGAATACAAATTTAACACAAGCAATAGTCATACAAGCAATTAATAGTCATCAAGTATTCAAGTGAATATGTGATCATTAATGTTCTATAAAAACCTCTTGGTCCTCCAATCGAATAATTCAAAGAACACAATACACAAAGAAGTAAATGTGATCATTAATGAAAACTAAATATTAATAAGCATTCAATACCTTATTAGATGAGAGCAAAATTGTGCATTTGTTAATTGTGTCAATGATCAGTTGGAGAGAATTGCAAATATTACTTCCTTTTTTTTGAAACTGATCATGGATATTCGGATATTATGCATATTGGGGGAGGCGGGCTTTAGTATTCTATATTTTGGGATGTGTACTACAATGGGCTTATGGGCTAGTTGGGGGGGGGGCCTAGCACCTGCTAGCTACCCTACCCCCTCCGCCCCTGCTCTACAGGAGTAAAAAGTGACACCAAAGTGAGCAGGTCAAAGCCTCAAGGCAACACAAAGAATGATAGGACCTTGCAAGCTAGGAATGTTCAGTGGAAGAGAGTAGAAGATCACCCTAGGAAGAATGAAACTATGTTGAATAAAACAAATCGTGTTGACTCTAGTGTTAGCTCTAAGCATGCTGTAATTAATGCGAATTCTGCTACTTTTGGCAAAACATGTAATGATGATCACTTGGTTTCTGTTACTAATCATATATGTGGTGTGAATGATTTGATTAATGCTGCTAAAAACCCAGTTAAAATTGTTAATGCCAACAATCAAGTTAAGAAGGCTAGAAAGCAATGGTGGAAGAAGGTTAGAAAACATTGGAAACCCACGGGAAGAAAATTTAGTAATGTAGGTTATCAGTGGATACCTACTGGCAACAAATTTAATCTTAATGAGTTGTGTCCTAAATTATATAAGACAATGCCCATTAGGAAATGGATGCCTACCGGTAGAATTATTCCTTTAAGAAGTGAACATACTTTGAATTGGTCTAATGCGTACACTAGCACTGCATCTATCCCTAATGATTCCATTGATTCTGCCTCTGATGTGGGTGTTCCAATCACTGTTACTAACCAAATGGAACCCATTCTTGCATGGGGATCCCAATTATCCGATTATCCATTCTTGTCGTGATCAACTGCAGTCGTTCAAATCGTTACGTGGTACTTGGACTCAGTTGTTCCAAGCATATACCGAGACCGGTCACGGCTCATGAACTTCGTGAGCAAATTCATCGGGACTGTTAGATTCGGAAATGATCATTTTGGCGCTATTTTGGGTTATGGAGATTATGTTGTTGGAAGTAGTGTGATCTACAGGGTATACTATGTTGAAGGTCTTGGTCATAATTTGTTTTCTGTTGGTCAATTCTGTGATTCCGATCTAGAGGTGGCTTTTAGAAAACATACTTGCTTCGTTAGAGAACTTGATGGTGTGGAACTTTAAGAGGAACACGTGGCACAAACCTCAGACACCATCTCTATCGAAGACATGATGAAGTCTTCTCCAATCGCTTTTGTCAAAGGCTTCGAAAACAAAGTCATGGTTATGGCATCGTCGTCTCAATCACTTGAACTTCGCCACCATTAATGATCTTTCCAGAAATGACCTAGTAAGAGGCTTACCTAGATAAAGTATGAAAAGGATCATCTTTGTTCAGCATGCCAATTGGGAAAAAGCAGGAAATATGCCCACAAACTCAAACCCACAAAATCAGTTATGGAAGTTCTTCATACTATTCATATGGATTTGTGCGGACCTATGAGAGTGCAAACAATTAACGGGAAGAAATATGTGTTAGTCGTGGTTGATGACTACTCTCGATTCACTTGGGTTAAGTTCTTGAGGACAAAGGATGAAACCCGAGATGTCATCATTAAACTTATCAAACAGATGCGAGTTCGACTTAACAAGATCATTAGAATCATCCAAACCGACAATGGAACTGAGTTTGTTAATAAAGAACTTAGTGAGTTTTATGAAGTGTTGGAATCAGTCATCAAAGAAGTGTTCCACAAACTCCTCAACAGAACGGTGTAGTTGAAAGACGAAATCGAACTCTTGTGGAAGCCTCAAGAACAATGCTGATTTATTCAAAGGTTCCAACATTTCTCTGGGCTGAAGCCATTGCCACTGCATGCTACACCCAAAATCGATCCCTAATTCACACAACTCATGGAAAAACTCCATATGAACTTGTCCACAATCGAAAACCTGATCTATCCTTCCTTCGTGTGTTTGGTGCTTTGTGTTATCCAACTAATGAGGGTCAAGATTTAGGTAAACTAAAAGCTAAAGCGGACATTGGAGTATTTGTAGGATATGCACCAAACAGAAAAGGATAACGAATCTACAACAAAAGAACCCGAAATATCATGGAAACACTTCACGTTACGTTCGATGAGCTGATCGGTCAAATGGCTTCAGGACAACCCAGTTCCGGACCCGCCTCTCAACTTTCATTAAGTAGTCCCATTAGTTCCTCTCTTGTTAATAATCCCTCATATGCAGTTCCATATGTACCACCTTCGGAAGAAGATGTGAGGAAATTGTTTAATCCAATGTATGATGAATACTTTAAATCTCAGGACAACATCCATTCTACTACTTCAACAGAGGCAGCTCCTAATCCGTCCAACACAGTCAATCCATCCATCTCTATGTCATTATCTCACGAAGCGCCTACTGCAGATCATTCTTCATCATCTTCAACTCTTCAATCTTCAAGCGTACATAATGGAAACGTTGCTGCTGTCACAGATGATGAAAACCCTTTTGCCACTCCGGAAGATGCACCGTTTGAAAATATTTTTGCCCCGATCCATCATCGAACCATCTTCATCGGGAAAACAACTCGCTACCTCGGTTCCTCAACCACAACCATACGAGCACTTGAAAATGGACACACGATCATCCGTTGGATAATATCATAGGAATCCTCTCGTCCGGTATCCACCCGTAAACGACTTGCAACAGATGCCTTATGGTGCTTCTTCAATTCCATACTGTCAAAAGTCGAACCAAAAGATGTCAAAACCGCAATGTCAAAGGACAGTTGGTTTAATGCAATGCAGGAAGAAATTCATGAGTTTGACCGACTTGATGTTTGGGAATTAGTACCAGCTCATGAGTGTGCTATGATCATTGCTCTCAAATGGATCTTCAAAGTGAAACTTGATGAGCATGGTGATGTATTAAAGAACAAGGCAAGACTTGTTGCAAAAGGATATCATCAATAGGAGGGTATTGACTTTGAGGAATCATTTGCTCCTGTTGCACGTATTGAGGCAATCAGAATCTTCTTAGCTAATGCTGCTAGTAAGAACATGGTGGTTTATCAAATGGATGTAAAGACTGCCTTTCTTAATGGAGATCTGAAAGAAATCGTGTACGTCAGTCAACCAAAAGGTTTTGTGGATCCTGAACATCCTACTCATGTCTATAGCTTAAAGAAGGCTCTATATGGTCTGAAACAAGCTCCAAGGGCGTGGTATGATACTCTATCAAAGTTCCTCCTATCGAATGGATTCAGCAAAGGAGCAGTGGATCCCACATTGTTCACCAGAAAGTCAGGCAAACATTTAACCCATGTTCAAATCTATGTTGATGATATTATCTTTGCCTCGACCGACCCTACTGAATGTGATCGTTTTTCAAATGAAATGGGCTCCAAATTTAAAATGTCTATGATGGGACAAATGTCATTTTTTTTGGGATTACAAATTTCACAAAGTCCTTGAGGCATTTTTATTAATCAATCTAAATATGCTAATGAAATTTTAAATAAATTTGGATTTGACACTTGTGACACCGTTGACACTCCCATGGTGGAGCGTACCAAACTGGATGAGGACCACTCGGGATCATGGTAGATCAAGCGAAATATAGTAGTATGATTGGATCCATGATGTACCTCACACCGATGAGACACGATATTCATTCATTGTATGCATGTGTGCTAGATACCAGGCTAAGCCTACCAAAAAGCACCTTGAAGCGGTTAAACGGGTCTTTCGGTATCTCCAAGGTACCATTAACGTGAGACTTTGGTATCCGAAGGACACCAACATGTCTCTAAGAGCATATGCAGATGCAGACCATGCAGGGTGTCAAGATACACGTCGAAGCACATCAGGTGGTGCTCAATTCTTGGGAGAAAAACTTGTAAGCTGGTCTTCTAAGAAACAAATGAGTATGTCGATATCCTCTACAGAGGCTGAATACATCGCCATGTCATCTTGTTGTGCTCAAATCCTATGGATGAGATCCCAACTATCTGACTATGGCTTTGACTTCAACAAAATTCCTCTGTACTGTGACAACAAAAGTGCCATTGCTCTCTCCTACAACAACGTTCAACATTCAAGAGCAAAGCACATCGACATTCGACATCATTTCATTCGGGAACAAGTGGAAAAAGGTGTGGTAGAACTCTACTTTGTGAGAACTGAATATCATCTGGCAGACATCTTCACTAAAGCACTCCCTCGAGAACGTTTCGAGTTTATTCTTCCCCGTCTTGGACTCAAGAGTTTTCAACCTGAAACCCTCATACGTCTTCAAGAGGAAGAAGAGGAATAAAGGCATCTATTCATCTATTCCTTGTACATATTTTCTTCAAAAACAAAATACAAAATTATAAAACCAATAAAAAGAAAATAGAAAAATATAAAACTTCCAAAAACCCATAAAAATTTAAAAATCTGAAAATTTTCAATAAATATTGTCATTTTTGTCTTGATCTTTTTATTCGATTTCATCTAAGGTCTTTGTGTTGTCATTCAAAGAGTGACATGGGTCTTTAGATGAAGTTCGAATGTACATATATTGTTAAAAAAATGAGATGGAGAAAAATAGTGGTTTATTGTCATTTCAGGCATTAACCCGTATTTCAAAAGAAAGAACAGAGCCACGCTTAAACTAATTTTTGAAATCTCATGCTCTGATTCTATAAAAATGTTTGTCGCCAAAAATACAAATGTTTTCCTTCCAAAAAAATTTTCCTTCTATAAATTCTTCTGAAAAATATTTGTCATCTAATGAAAACAAAATTGCTCTGAAAATAACTCGGACTCTATTTTTGAAAATCCTTAGGACTTATCATTTGTCAAAATCTCTTTTTCTCAATAAACAACTCATGTCATTGATTGAGGGGGAGAATGATTTCAATTAAAAAAAAATGTTATTTTTCAAACAATTGGCACATTAAAGAGCAAGGTCTAGTCTTGGATAATAAAAAAGAACAATGCTTTTACAATGTTTTATACAAATTGATTCAAGACCTTGGCTAATGTTATGTTTTCAAAAGATATTTATGCATGTTTGAACAATGGAGTTTAAAGTTTCAAAATCTGATCCTTGTCTGTTAAAATGATTTTCAAAAGAAAGTTACAATTCTCCTCAAAAGTTTTTCAAAATTAATTTAAATCAGTAGAGATCACAAATCTCAAAGGATTTGAAAATTGTGATCGGGGGAGAGTTTGTGATTTAAATTGGATATATACTGATAATTCGATAAGTGGTTTAGAAATATAATAACAAGCACTCCTTCCTACATGTGCCAAATGATTTCAATTTTTCCATGCACATGTTAAGGGGGAGCAGTTATCTTAAACCAAAAGGAATTGAAACGTGTTTTATTTAAAGTGCAGGTTCTCTCTAATATGCGCATAACTCTTTCCAATCTCGATGCACATATTAAGGGGGAGTGGTATGTGCTAAAACACATACATTTTCTTTATCAAAATAGACCCAAAATAACCAAGAAAGAGCCGTTTATTGCTAATATTTGTGGTTTTCTTGAGTTTGTGCTTGTGCGGTATGGATATGTAAAACACGCAAAAGGAACCAAATCGGGGCGTAAATCCGCACGAGAGAAAGAAAAGTGCAAAGCCGCCAGGGATGCTATTTGAGAGATTTTGGTGCTTAAAAGATCAAATTCTGAAGCTCGGGACATAAATTGGGAGTTTTCACATTACACCTTCACTTTCACAAATTTACCATTTTACCCTCAACTTTCCCTAATTGTCACCTTTAATCCCTCAACTTTCCATAATTTACCTTTTCACCCTCATTAATTTCACTTACACATTTTACCACCTTTCACTTTACCTTTTCACAAATACACCTTTGGTCCCTCAAATATCCGGATATACATGTTTGGTCCTTATGGTTACTAATGATTTTAATCCAAGTCATATATATACTTGTCCAAGATATCCAATAACATATCCAATCCACTTAACACTTACATGGCCCAAAACCAACACCCTTGGCCCAATCCTACACCCGGCTATACATCCATGACCCGAATCTCACCCAATTACCCGTTTTTAAACCCAGGTCAAACACTTAGAACCGGTCAACAACATTTGAAGTATAATTTTATAAACCAAACGCGCCCTTTTGCCTTTCATCTCCTTCCCCAATTCCAAACACCCGTACACCACCATTTTAACATCAATACCAAACACTATCCTCGTACTAAGAATCTTTCAACCCTTTCCCACCTCTGACTTGTCAGTGATAGATGCCACGTGGACAAATGGCTCAACATTATTGGTCGAGACACATCAAATGAACAAATGGTGCTCTATGATTGGACAAGGTGACAATGGAGGAATGTGTGGCTGCAAATGACATTCTAGCATCTTCTCAAAGGCATCCCAAGGCCTCTCCTCATCTGCTATATATAGAACCCTTAGCTCACATTGTAATTTGTCCAATTTCTCACGCATTAGAGAAGTTTTGACCTTTTATTGCTTGTCAATTTTAAGGCTTTCTTAGTGTAGTTACTCTAGATAAATTGTAGTTTTGGATTTCAGTTTTGTAATCATCACTTATTAATGCAAATTTGAGTTTACTTTAATCTTTGGCGATTTACAATCTTTGTCTCAAAAGTTCATTTTTACTGTTCAATTAAGCTCTCAGAAGCCTTTATAAGCTTCTGTTAGCTTATTTCTGTTTAAGCTCACCTTATTTCATTCTAATTTCAAAAAGTCAATAAAAGTCAATTTGGATCAAAAATGGAAAGTCAAACATAATCTTGGTTAAAATCTGATTGGAGTAGGTTTTTGAGATTGGTTTAAGCTTATTTTGTGCATCACATTTGAGTTTTGGTCAAGCTCTCTTTAAATTTCAGTTTAACACATGATCTTAAGTCCTTTAAGGGGTGTTTGGATTGCTTGTTATTACTGTTTTAAAGGTCATAATGTTGGAGTAGATTAGTTGCTTTAGGTTTGGTATTGTTATATGAATTCATATCAGTCATAGGTTTGTGCTTGTCTGCATCATAAGTCAACATCACCATCCCACTGATTTTATGTGCACATCTGTTGGAATCCAGTTTTTGTAATCACTCTTATAGGTTTAGGATTTGTTAAACAAGGTTGCTAAAGTCTCATTTCATCACATTTCGTCTATTTCAGTTCTAAATTTGATCTCAAACTTCATCAAAGTCAAAACACCAATCTGTTCTTTAAAGTCAAATTGAGTCAAAAGTCAGTTTTTCTCAACATTTGTAGACAATGCACAAGGTTCATTCCTAGTAGCTAGGGTCTAAGATGTGGCACATTTGCAGTAGGCTAGGTGGTCTTTAAGACCACATTCATGGTTTTTGTTTTAGCTTATTGAATAAGTTGTTACATTAGCTTAAAGTAGGGTGCACTGCCTTCATTTACAAGACATCAAGATAAAGCGCCCATTTAGCAGCTTTTGTTTTGCTCCCTAATTGCTTCATTACTTGTCCTAATAAGCTGAAAATTGGTACACATGCTCTCTGGTTGGTGGTCTTGAGATCTACACTGTTGGTTTTCCCTGTAGCTTATCTGATAAGCAGTAGCAGTAACTTAAATCAGTAGGGTCAATTGCCTATTAGCTTAAATGGTCATTTAGCTTAATCCTTGGTAATCTGATCATTAAGTGTTAGGAGTAGTTGAATATAGTTTCTTTAGAGTAGACTTAGTGTTATTAAGCTTCTGTAGTAGTTTGGTTGAATGTAGTGCTTATTTGCTTAATTTCAAGTGCTTATTTCCTACTAGTTTACATAGCAGCTTCAGTTTCTTATACATAAGCCCAGTGTTTTGTATTTTTCCTATAACTAGAATAGCATTTTAGAATTTCCCTGAATTTTTCATTATTTTTAGCTACTGTTCACTATTTTTCTAGATTAAATTCAGTTTTTAATCATTTTTAATTAGCTTTAATTGCATTTAATTCAGAAAAAGTTCAAAAAAATAGTTTTTCAATTTTAATAGTTTAAGATAAATATAAAAAGCATAAAAAGATTTTTCCTATTTTCTCCTTTTGCTTAGTATTTTCTCAATTTAAATTAGATTAAAATAGATTTAAATTAGTAGAAAATAGAAAATTAATCTGAAAAATATAAAAATAGTTTTTAAAAGTCTCTTATGATATTTTAGATTTTTGAAAAGTAATTTCATAATTTTCCCCTTTGTTTTGATAATTTTTAGTTATTTAGTCTTATTTTTAAAGTTAATAATTAGTTTTTAATTAAAATAAAATCAAGAAAATTCCTAAAAAATAGTTTTAATTCATAAGTAGTTTTCTAATATTATTTTTAGCATAAAAGTAATTTTAGGTTATTTTTAGGAGTTAGATTAGTCGTACTTGCTTTTTATTCGCGTTTCATTTAAATTCCGTATTTGCGTTTTTATGTAGATTTGAGTAGTTTGCCTTTATTCTTAGGATTTCCCGTAGATTAGATGTTCCTTTTACTTTCCTTATCCCGTAATTTAGATAATATCATTTTACCCCCTTCTGTTATTCGGATCCCGATTATTGAGACGTGAGTTGGAAATTCCATTCAACCCTCATTCGGAACGATCTCGGTGCTCAAACCTAACACGTTTGAGTTACCCGTATACTACACACACTTCTTCTCTATTATTGGTTTGTCTGAGCCGTTTTAAGTTTCTTACGGCTAGTCATTCACAAGTGGCTAGCTTGTGTGAGTTAAGCTTGACGTTTCGATACATATCAATTAATGGCGCCACTGCCGGGGAGGTGTGTTAGCGATTTTTCGTTTCGGGATTTGAAGTTTGGTATTTGAAGACCCTCCTCCGTGGAGTTCCCTCGCTTTTGTAAATACTTTTCATAAAATTATAAAAATACAAAAATAAAATAATCATAAACACTTTTCCTAAAAGGGTTAAAAAAAAAAAAAAAAAAAAAAAAAAAAATATTTTCCTTTTCAACATTTGTTTTCCTTTTATGTTTGATTTTATAAAAACCCAAAAATAATCGTCTTTATCCTCTAAACCGTCAATTCTTTATCTCCTTACCCTCTTGAACCGTTTAATTCTATCTTCTTTATCCTCTAAACCGATAATTCTTTCCTCTTATCCCTTTATATGTTTAATTCTAATGGCGGACACGCGTACGATGTCAGAACTACTCGAAGTACCCACCGAGGGTTACGAAGATGCTATCGTTGTACCGCAGAGTCTGTCCGAAAAATTCGAGATACAAACCGGGTTAATTCAACTAGTTATGTCGAATCCATTCTATGGTTTCGAGAGGGACGATCCCTATGCTCACATCCGATGGTTTGATAATCTAATTTCGACTATAAAATATAAGGATGTTCCTCATGACACAATTAAGTTGATGTTATTCTCATTTTCTCTCGAGGGGGTAGCCCGGAATTGGCTTGATAAAGAACCTCCTCGATCGATCACTGCTTGGGAAGATCTCGTTTCAAAATTTATAAATCGTTTCTTTCCTTATTCTAAAACGATAAACCTTAAAAACGAAATTACAAACTTCCAGCAGCGTTTTGATGAAAGTTTTGGTGAGGCATGGAATCGATTCAAAGATCTCCTACGGAAATGCCCACATCATGGTTTTTCGGAATTACTTCCATCGATATGTTCTACAACGCTTTAACACAAATCGATCAAGATTCACTTAATACAGCCGCCGGTGGCAATATCGTGTATCGTACCCCAAGGGATATATTGACGATCATCGAGAACAAATCGAAAGTTCCAACATCAAGAAATAAACCGGTTAAGAAGGCTGAGCTTACCAATGATCACGTTGATACCATTTCCAAAAGATGTGATTATTGTGGTGGTCCCATCCTTTTTACGATTGTCAAGCTACCGATGACGACGTCTACAATGCTACAACAGCCCAATATCGCAAGACTTTCGTTTTCGATGATGACGAGGATTCCATTCAAATGAAAGAATATTATGCGAGTTTGTCGGCTACACCCACTCTTGTTTCTGAGCCTTTCATTTCCGACCCTTCTCCTTCACTCACGCCGGTTGAGAGAAGTGACGTTCTTTTGGAAGAGGTCGATGATTCTATTTCTACGAACATTATTGCACCCGTTGACTCTTTCATAATGGGGGATGAGCATCTTAGTACTATTCCGGAAACGGAAGCGTCTAATGTGGAGATCCTTATCCCAATCCCAAGAGAGTCTGGGGTTGTTGATATTTGTGATGAGCCTTCTCTTGATAATTTGAATGATCATGTTGAGATGTTCTCTGATTCCGATGACGATTCTTATGGAGACATCGATTTTGTCGACGATTTACCTTCTGAGCCCGTCCACATAGAAGAAGTAAACGATTTTGAGCCAGAAGAAGAAGAGATTGAGCCCGATGATATTCAGATCGAGGATGAAGCATTACGTGAAACATTGTCAAATGTTTATCTTCTCATTTCTAAGATTGAAGCCCTTAACGATAATTCAAGTTCTCATCCTATCTCCGTTAAAGATAGTGATTTCTCTCCCGAGCTTGAGACTTTCCAATTTGATGACGAGATTAGTGGCAATCCCACTATTGATGATGTTTATCCTCCGATTCTTGAGCGATTCTACTTCGAGGTTGATAAGAGCAAAGTTTTGAACGAGATTTCCGATACTCCAACAAATGACCCGATAATTGAGGATGCTATTGATGACCCAATACCACCGGGAATTGAGGGTGTTGTGCATGATCCCGATGGGGATATGGTTGTTCTTGATGGTTTACTTGACTCTCCTCTCTCTCATGAGTCCACCATCCTTTATCCCGTTGAGCCGACATGTGAAGACAAAATCTTTAAACCCGGGATATTTGACATAGATGAGCTTTATGCTAAAACCGTTGTTCGAGAAAAGGATCCTCTCTTGGATGCCTTCATTGTTAAGCTTTCACCTCCTTACTATGAGCTCCCGTCTTTCTTGGAGTTTTCTCATTTCTATCCATCATCCTTTCGTCCGCCTGCTAAACCGCCGGATGATGGATCATTCTTTCATGTTATCCCTTATGTGCTGGAGCCCGACATTTTCTTCCCCACCACCCGCCTCATTCTTTCGGGAATGAGGACACCGTTTTGACCACGGTATCTCTACCACTTTCTTCCCCAAGGACAAATGAATTGGGGACGAGTCGGGGCTAGCGACTCGGTGATCAAAAACATGGCGCTTCGTGGGAGGCACCCCATGCTTATCTCTATCTTCTTTCTCTTTTCTAATAAGTGGCGAAGGGTCGCCTCTTGATTTCTCGTGTTTGGTTGTTTGTGATGTTGTGTTTAGGATGTTCCCGATATGAAGACTCTCGTGCTCGAACTTTATCATTTCTCCACTCGAGTTTCATGATCGATGCTGATGGAAATCCAATATCCTAATCTTATCGACTAACGTTTATCTTTGAGCATACTTAATAAACGGCTTTTAGATTTTCGTGATACCTTTGCTTTAAACATTGAGGACAATGTTTCGTTCTAGTCTGGGGCAGGGTAATCTTCGATTTGATTTGACCGCATTTGCTTATTTACGTCGTGTTTCTCTCGTAACCCGTTTTCCTTAGAAAATGAAAAATTGTGCAAAATGAGCAAAATTTAAAATTTTTGTAAGATTTTGTTAAGTCTTTTGATTGAAAAGTTGGCTAGTCTCTTAGATAAGAAGCTATAAAATGCGAATTCTAGCTCACAAGGCCAAGATTTTGCAAGTTTCCACAGTGATTTTAAATATGCATAACTTGATTTCATTAGGCGAAACATTTGCTAAGTTAATATATGTTTTGACACCTTGATTGACTTTCATTGGTGAGAGTAGGAATAGAATTACGACTTGACCGGGCGTGTTGAGCCCTAGCTTGTTCCCTTAACCATAGATAATCTAAAATTATCGGCTAAGCATCTGCGGATCTCATTATTTGGGATTTTAAATTTGCGAGATCGAGAAATGATAGAGTTACTTATGAGTTTAGATGCTAAGCGTGGAGTAGTTGGTTCTCTTTAGAGCCCATCGAAGGTACTTATGGCTTTTTGTTCCCACAAAATTGTTTCACCCCATATCTGTCTAAATAATTAGAGATGTCGAGTTTTTGGCGATGATTAGTTCTTTATCTTCTTAAAAGAATCTTTGTTTTAAAAATTGGGTACACATCAAGGATCCGTAATAAATAAATGAGTAATCAGTTATAAGCGATATGTGAAATGTAATAAGTAAAGTTGTGAGCTGCGGTGTCGAGATCGGACCCTTGGATCTTTAGCCGGGATTGAATGAGGTCTTAGCCTAGCCAGCCGGGATCCTCATCTCATGAAGCCTATAGTCTTGAATTACCCGTGAAGCTCCGTGGTTCACACTCATATAAATAAAAGTAAAAGTTCATGTTAAAAAAAAAAAAAAAAAAAAAAAAAAAAATTGAAAAATGATGTATGAAAATTGAAAAAGTCAAAAGTTAGTAATAAAATTCCTTGATGTGGACCTCATTTTTACGACAATGGTTCTTGAGAGAAGGCGGATAACTAATTATCGACTTAGCTTTGTATCTTTATCGGAATAAAAGTTATCGAAACGAGAATTTGAAGAAATTCATTTCTCACAAAAATAAAAAATCTAGAGGAAATAGGAAAATGGGAACAAAAGGTAATTACACAAGTAACTTCCATGGGTAGTGTTAGCATCTAGAATCATTTGTAACAATGATTTCGGTTTTACGCTTAGTTTGGGACTTGTGAAAAATCAGGGACGATGTATTCTATCCGTATGGTCACTTCACGTTGTGTTGTGTTTTCTACTCCGTGATCCTAACGTGTCGTTTGAAAAATGTTGGAGTTATTGATCGACATGAAAGTTCAACAAACCGTCATTCATAATCGGAATGTGCTTAATCGTTATATCTATATATGTGAATTAAAAGGTAAACGAGGCGTTTTTAGAATTAAGGCTTTCTTAATCTCTTTTGAGGAACATTGACTACTTCTTCTCTAATTGGTGTGTCTGAACTGTTTGAAGTTTCTTACGGTTAGTCATTCACAAGTGGCTAGCTTGTGTGAGATAACTTGATGGTTTGGACATATCAATGGTTTAGTAGAAAGAGATTGAAATCCTTGGTTTTAGAAGCGTGAGTTGATTGCATTGCGTGAGGACACGACAATGGTTTCGTCTGGGGTATTTTGGTATGTGCTAAAACACATACCTTTTCTTTATCAAAATAGACCCAAAATAACCAAGAAAGAGCCGTTTATTGCTAATATTTGTGGTTTTCTTGAGTTTGTGCTTGTGCGGTATGGATATGTAAAACACGCAAAAGGAACCAAATCGGGGCGTAACCAGACGAGAGAAAGAAAAGTGCAAAAGCCGACGGGGATGCTATTTCATAGATTTTGGTGCTTAAAAGATCAAATTCTGAAGCTCGGGACATAAATTGGGAGTTTTCACATTACACCTTCACTTTCACAAATTTACCATTTTACCCTCAACTTTCCCTAATTGTCACCTTTAATCCCTCAACTTTCCATAATTTACCTTTTCACCCTCATTAATTTCACTTACACATTTTACCACCTTTCATTTTACCTTTTCACAAATACACCTTTGGTCCCTCAAATATCCGGATATACATGTTTGGTCCTTATGGTTACTAATGATTTTAATCCAAGTCATATATATACTTGTCCAAGATATCCAATAACATATCCAATCCACTTAACACTTACATGGCCCAAAACCAACACCCTTGGCCCAATCCTACACCCGGCTATACATCCATGACCCGAATCTCACCCAATTACCCGTTTTTAAACCCAGGTCAAACACTTAGAACCGGTCAACAACATTTGAAGTATAATTTTATAAACCAAACGCGCCATTTTGCCTTTCATCTCCTTCCCCAATTCCAAACACCCGTACACCACCATTTTAACATCAATACCAAACACTATCCTCGTACTAAGAATCTTTCAACCCTTTCCCACCTCTGACTTGTCAGTGATAGATGCCACGTGGACAAATGGCTCAACATTATTGGCCGAGACACATCAAATGAACAAATGGTGCTCTATGATTGGACAAGGTGACAATGGAGGAATGTGTGGCTGCAAATGACATTCTAGCATCTTCTCAAAGGCATCCCAAGGCCTCTCATCATCGCTATATATAGAACCCTTAGCTCACATTGTAATTTGTCCAATTTCTCACGCATTAGAAGTTTTGACCTTTTATTGCTTGTCAATTTTAAGGCTTTCTTAGTGTAGTTACTCTAGATAAATTGTAGTTTTGGATTTCGGTTTGTAATCATCACTTATTAATGCAAATTTGAGTTTACTTTAATCTTTGGCAATTTACAATCTTTGTCTCAAAAGTTCATTTTTACTGTTCAATTAAGCTCTCAGAAGCCTTTATAAGCTTCAGTTAGCTTATTTCAGTTTAAGCTCACCTTATTTCATTCTAATTTCAAAAAGTCAATAAAAGTCAATTTGGATCAAAAATGGAAAGTCAAACATAATCTTGGTTAAAATCTGATTGGAGTAGGTTTTTGAGATTGGTTTAAGCTTATTTTGTGCATCACATTTGAGTTTTGGTCAAGCTCTCTTTAAATTTCAGTTTAACACATGATCTTAAGTCCTTTAAGGGGTGTTTGGATTGCTTGTTATTACTGTTTTAAAGGTCATAATGTTGGAGTAGATTAGTTGCTTTAGGTTTGGTATTGTTATATGAATTCATATCTGTCATAGGTTTGTGCTTGTCTGCATCATAAGTCAACATCACCATCCCACTGATTTTATGTGCACATCTGTTGGAATCCAGTTTTTGTAATCACTCTTATAGGTTTAGGATTTGTTAAACAAGGTTGCTAAAGTCTCATTTCATCACATTTCGTCTATTTCAGTTCTAAATTTGATCTCAAACTTCATCAAAGTCAAAACACCAATCTGTTCTTTAAAGTCAAATTGAGTCAAAAGTCAGTTTTTCTCAACATTTGTAGACAATGCACAAGGTTCATTCCTAGTAGCTAGGGTCTAAGATGTGGCACATTTTCAGTAGGCTAGGTGGTCTTTAAGACCACATTCATGGTTTTTGTTTTAGCTTATTGAATAAGTTGTTACATTAGCTTAAAGTAGGGTGCCTGCTTACTGTTTCTGCACATCAGTATAAACTGCCCATTTAGCAGCTTTTGTTTTGCTCCCTAATTGCTTCATTACTTGTCCTAATAAGCTGAAAATTGGTACACATGTTCTCTGGTTGGTGGTCTTGAGATCTACACTGTTGGTTTTCCCTGTAGCTTATCTGATAAGCAGTAGCAGTAGCTTAAATCAGTAGGGTCAATTGCCTATTAGCTTAAATGGTCATTTAGCTTAATCCTTGGTAATCTGATCATTAAGTGTTAGGAGTAGTTGAATATAGTTTCTTTAGAGTAGACTTAGTGTTATTAAGCTTCTGTAGTAGTTTGGTTGAATGTAGTGCTTATTTGCTTAATTTCAAGTGCTTATTTCCTACTAGTTTACATAGCAGCTTCAGTTTCTTATACATAAGCCCAGTGTTTTGTATTTTTCCTATAACTAGAATATCATTTTAGAATTTCCCTGAATTTTTCATTATTTTTAGCTACTGTTCACTATTTTTCTAGATTAAATTCAGTTTTTAATCATTTTTAATTAGCTTTAATTGCATTTAATTCAGAAAAAGTTCAAAAAAATAGTTTTTCAATTTTAATAGTTTAAGATAAATATAAAAAGCATAAAAAAGATTTTTCCCTATTTTTCTCCTTTTGCTTAGTATTTTTCTCAATTTAAATTAGATTAAAATAGATTTAAATTAGTAGAAAATAGAAAATTAATCTGAAAAAATATAAAAATAGTTTTTAAAAGTCTCTTATGATATTTTAGATTTTTGAAAAGTAATTTCATAATTTTCCCCTTTGTTTTGATAATTTTTAGTTATTTAGTCTTATTTTTAAAGTTAATAATTACAGTAAAACCTCTGTAAATTAATAGTGTTGGGACCGGGATATTTTATTAATTTAGCGAGATATTATTATATCGATAAATTAATAATTTATTAATTTAAAGAGGTTTTACGTAATGCCATTAAATTTTCAAGTCTAATATACTCGCTAGTTACAATGTATACTCATTAGAGATGAAACATAATTTTGAAAAACAAGTTTCAATTAACATTTTATGAATTCACATTCACACTTTATAAAAATAAAATTAACACTTTTTATTGCAATACGAGAAGACAATGCACCAACTCTTTGGAGCAATAAGGAGATTTTAAGATAAACTTAATATAGATTTGAAGTTCAGCAAAAAAGCAAATGACTATGGATTCATTTTTTTTTAAACAATTTTAGAATTTTGAAGTGTATCTCTCTCTCTCACACACACATATATATATATATATATATATATAAATTTTTGTAATTATTAATTTATAGTTTCGTTGGGACTAATATAGATACACTGGGGTTTCAAAAAAATTATTATCTTATTATTTTATCGATTGAGGTCCAAATTTGTACTGGTCCCAAGTTGGGACTGGAAAAATTATTAATTTTATCGAGGTTATTAATTTATTGAGTATTAATTTATGGAGGTTTTACTGTAGTTTTTAATTAAAATAAAATCAAGAAAATTCCTAAAAAATAGTTTTAATTCATAAGTAGTTTTCTAATATTATTTTTAGCATAAAAGTAATTTTAGGTTATTTTTAGGAGTTAGATTAGTCGTACTTGCTTTTTATTCGCGTTTCATTTAAATTCCGTATTTGCGTTTTTATGTAGATTTGAGTAGTTTGCCTTTATTCTTAGGATTTCCCGTAGATTAGATGTTCCTTTTACTTTCCTTATCCCGTAGTTTAGATAATATCATTTTACCCCCTTCTGTTATTCGGATCCCGATTATTGAGACGTGAGTTGGAAATTCCATTCAACCCTCGTTCGGAACGATCTCGGTGCTCAAACCTAACACGTTTGAGTTACCCGTATACTACACACACTTCTTCTCTATTATTGGTTTGTCTGAGCCGTTTTAAGTTTCTTACGGCTAATCATTCACAAGTGGCTAGCTTGTGTGAGTTAAGCTTGACGTTTCGATACATATCAGGGAGCAATCATAAGAAAACCTCATCCTTCCTAAAATCGTTTTATCCAACGTAATTTTAAATACTATATTTGATCGGGAAGTGATGATGATCATTTTAGAAAAAGTAACTCAAAGATTGGATCTTTCATTTTCAATCTAAGATTTCAAAAGTCCTCTTGCCTCCATGTGCTAAACTAATTTCTAATACTTGAAGCACATGCTGAGGGGGGGCATTTCTAAAATATCAAAAACAATTAAGGTACAAAATACTTTGATTTTATATCACAAGTACCTTGATTGATTTTCAAATAGTTTTCAATTGGTTTCGAGGCAGAAGAACAATACCAAAAGACCGACTAATTTTACTTTATGCATGAAGATATAAGGATGGTTAGGTTAGGTATTCGTTCCCACGATCCCGCCAGAGCCGGAGGGATCTACCCAGGGACAAACCACTAGATAGTGTAGAGTCCTTAGGTATATTGAAAAAAAAGGAGAAAAGTGAGAAATGGGAAGAGTGCAGATTGAGATAGAGCTAGAAATGGAATAAACCCAACAAGGTTCTAGTAATGAAGTCTCGGTAAGCACTGAAGGGGTTGAAGAATGAAAAAGAATTAAAAATGAGAAAAGGGTGAAAAGAAATAGCCCTCCATTAATTCAACCTTAGGGCAGAAACCGGGTTCAATTCATATGCTACTTGTGGTTACCAAGGTAACACCGGTATTGAAGACAACACTTCATGGACCCAGTGACGCACTGCACTACAACTTCCCAAGCTACTCAAGTTCCTCTTAAAAGGACTTGCTTCATTCTCACAGGGAACCTACATAATCTATCGACTTTCTCTTAGAGATTGTTGATCTTGAAGAAGGAGACCCTCTCCCTAGTCTCCGGCATAGGAACCAAATGTGCACTATTGAGTCTAGAGCCACAAGATCATTAATAAATCTTACTAGGACACAATCAATGAAGACTCGCTATTTCACACAATGTGGAAAGTGAGAATATATCTTAAGAGTCCTACGCATTATCCTTGGGGTATTGCCAGAACATCTAAGTGATATGTTCACATATTCACAATGAAGATGGAAAACCTTCTAGAGCCAACATCAAACAAGCTCTTGGTAGGTGGCATGTGAGATCTATCCAATAGATCAAACATGTGGCAACTGGACAAAAATGATGGGGCGATTCACACCATGAATCAACCTTGGTCCAGGAAATGGATCGACGAATACCTTTGAAAAACCAGTCGTTGTGCGTAAAAATCATTTTTCTATGGCACATCGACTGTGTATCACATGTTCAAATATCAAAAGGTGTTTATGATTGAAAATTGATTTTTTTATATACAAAACCTTCGTTGTATTGCAAAAACTCTTTCTGATATGCAATACACGATTGTTGTTCAAATCATGTTTAATCAATCAGTAAATCCCAATTTGCTGGTTCACTCACTCCGTGTTGTCTTCTTTGAGACGTTCCGGTTTGAGAACAACGAGCAATTGCGAAACCACGTCAAGGAGATTCTTGAATTATACGATCACGGGCGGTGCTTGTCTTGATCAGCGGGAACCGTGGGCCGTGTACCTCAATTCAACGAAAGTGATCATAGACACTTTCGTGTGTTTTATTGCTAACAGTTGTTTGTAGGTATACCAAACGTTTGCAGCTGATAAGAATTGAGAGGTCAATCCATAGCCGCATGCTCACACAACACATTCACATCTACAGAAATCATGATGAAAGCATCAACAACTCTGATATTTTCACTACATGCTTCTGCTACGCTGTTGCAAATAACATGATTCAATAAAAGCTTCCGCAACTCTTATGAGAAGACATCATGATCCAGAATGTGAGCATGTCGTTCCAAATGTCACAACATCACATGATGGCAACAATGCAAAGGAGGAGCCAGAGATATATGGTGGCTGGTGATCTCAAAACTGGCTCAACAGTTATCAACACGTGGATCAGATAAACACCTTGACTTGAAGTTTCAAACATGCGGAACATGAAGAATCTAAGACTACGGACTACAGGGCGAAGAACATAATCAATGAAACCAAGAACAATCAAAATGTAATATCTGTTTGTATTTAATGTAATTTGAGGTGACCTCCCTTAGGGGGAGATTGTTAGGATTTATAAAATCTATGAGTTAAAGAGTCGGTCACCTCAAGTATAAGTACTCGTTAGAAAGCTCGTAGTCATAGTTTTGTCATGTTAATAAGTAGACTAATATGTAACACCGTGGAGGATGGACGGGTCTTTACCCACTGTATGCCTGATCCACAACCTGTAAGAGGCGTATTTTGTATGACACTATAAATACCCTCTACCTCCCAAGGTAGAGGGGTGGAGCTTCTATACTATTTTTCTTTGTTTCACCAAGTTCCCATCTCTCAGTCTACTTTCTCTCTCTAAACTTTCAAACCATACGCCGCATATTATATGTTATGATGTGTTAGTGAAATCAAATAAGTAACAGACCTATTTAGTTAAACAGGTTAAACGGGTCAAAAAGGGGTTACACGTGTTATGCAGGTTTGGGTTAGGGTTGAGTTTCTTGACACGATTAATAAATGGGTCGTGTTTGGGTAGAGATTATACCAACCCACCAACACACACAAACCTGAATAAGTCAACACAAACACGGCTCGATTGCCACCCCTAATACCCACCCTCAAATTTCAGCTATTTGTACTTGGTACCTCTATCTAAGATCTAACACATTTCGTAATAATTATCATTTATCATTTCTTTATCATTACATGTGCCATTTCTTAAGTCTTAACGATGGTATACAAGTGACTAGTGAGATAATTTATTGTATTTTAAATTGTGAAACCACAAAAAGCTATAATTTATTAGCCTCCAATAAGAAATAACGACCAATGCATATTATTGTCATGTTACTTCGAGAGCATAGCATTGTCATATCCATTTATCGATTTCGTACCAACTTTGACTAATAAATATACATATTATTAAAGAAAAATTTCTTTTATCATAACCATCATTATGTAAATTTTTATTGAGAAATTTGCATTTTTGTGAAAACAAGACATTTATTTCTAATTTAACTCACTTTTGTGATATATTGCTAAAATTATGATTTTTTTTTAAATGCAAAGATTACCGCTAGCATTGTGTACTTTAGTGTATTAAATACGTATGTTTTGTCTGTTGAATTTTTGTCTTCTAACTGCAACTACGTTTGTAGCTTCACCAACTAGCCATAAGTTACCAAATCTAACCTTTTTCCATCTATAAGATTATTTTCACGACGATAAGTTCGATAAACTACGACCGTATTGCGAATCCAATGTGAATTCTATATATGACGTACATGCATGACTGATCAATCGGTGCGTTGTGACAGATATTGCGATCGAATTGTGAAGTATTACAATTACAATTTTCTTGGTTATAGTTACCGAAATATTTTCTCCGTATTAACCCAACCTAAATCTACTAAATAACTCATCTCAAATGTTAAATCGCGAGTTCCTTCATAAAGTTTTTTAAAGCAAAGCCTTGATCACTACAAGAGATAACAAACTCATAGTTCGTAAATACACCATGATTAATCTATAGATTTTGTCGCTTTAATCAAATGTTAGTTCCGTTGAAGTCCAATTCTTCTAGTGAAAACAAGATGTGACTTTAGGAATAAAAAGTAATTTTTAATTACATGTTTTATATACTTATGTTGACGACTTTACATCTTTATGGTTTATATACATATCCGCTCTACTTTAACCATTTCCATATGATAAATCTATGTCGTGTGACAATTTCCCTATGATGGATTCATGTCGTTGTAACAATTAAGGTTGTACAAGCTCAAGTCCAACATGATTCTTCTAGTGAAAACAAGATGTGACTTTAAAAATAAAAAGTAATTTTTAGTACATGTTCTATATACTTATGTTGGTGACTTTACATCTTCATGGTTTTTGTACATATCCGCTCTACTTTAACCATTTCCGTATGATAAATCTATGTCATGCGACATTTTCCCTATGATAGATTCATGTCGCTGTAACAATTAAGGTTGTAAAAGTTATGTAAAATTTAACGAGTGGGTACTAAAATTCACAATGAAAATCGTTATTAAATTGTACTTATAATTGAATTTTACAACAATCATTTTTAGAATTGATACAACGGGATATCCAGGAATCATAGAATTCGACTACTTTAGTTTCAGTCGTTTACCCTCGTTACCTGAGGTGTAAAATGGTCCATTTTCGATGCGAAACCACAAGGACGGTGTTTGTTACAAGTTTAGGTATGTTGTTTTTTTTGGCGCATTAGTTTTCGGGTTATATACCCGAATTAAAACCTACATTCGTATACCCGTGATTTAAAACTCGGTTTAAAACTCCCAACCAACCTCAACCTCATTTTCCCAAATTATACCAAGCCAAAACCCTAATTTCCATTCGCTACAATGCTACACACACATAAACCAGCCCTGATGCGTGCCAAACAGTCAAGCTAAATCACTCAAGCCTGCCACTTGTGAATGGCAGACCGTAATCAGCTTAAAACTGCTCAAGCACGAATGCAATGAAGATCTGGGGAGTATAGTGTATCCCCGGGTCGTTATGTCCCAGCGAGCTATGCAATGGATTATCAAACGTAAAGTGATCGAGAAATTTGAATGGAAAAAGGACTCTGATATGATTGTAACTACAGAAGAAGCCAACAAATAACAACGGCTTAAATGCAAATTAAAGGCGATTAAAAAGATAAAAAATATTAAATAAACGCTATCACTATATTTAAAATGATGTTTTTGTTTTTATGTTTTTATAAAACTGAAATATAAACTACGCGACGTACAAATAAAAACGTGAAGCTTACACAATATAAATCCTAAAAATATGAAAAATACATTTTTACAATCTTATTGATAAAAGAAAATATTTAGAAAAAGAAAATTATTTTTAAAACTAATTATCTAATTAAAAACTATTTTTAACTATTAGATATTAATCTAAAATACAAGAAATTAGGAAATAAAGCTAGAAATATAAAATTAAGACTTAGAAAAATCTAAAATATCAAAAGAAACTTTTCAAAACTATTTTTGTATTTTTCTGATTATTTTTCTATTTTCTAGGAACTAAAAACTATTAAAAACTACTTAAATTATTTAAAAATACAAATTTAACTAAGAAAAATCTAGAAAATTACTTTTTTGGATTTTTATATTTATCTTAACTTAATAAAAATGAAAAATTATTTTTTTGAACCTTTTCTTAATTATTTGTATTTAATGTTAATTAAAAATGCTTAAAAACTAATTTAAATTAAGAAAATTAGCAAACAAGCTTGGAAAAATCTGAAAATTTCAGGAAAAGCTTAAAATAATATGAGGAAGCTAGGAAAATGGAAAAACAGGAGCTTATTTGGAGGAAATAGAAACTGATGTGGAAAGTGCTTAAAAATAAGCACTTCAGAAAGCCAAAAGCTACCAAATGCCTACCACACTTAAACAGAAGCTTGGAAATGCTAAAGGAACTCAAAAGCAACAAGTAACAACTATCTATAACCTCTGAAATGCAAGTTACCAAGGTTTGATGAAATGAGCTTATGGGCTTAAATCAGTGTGAGGGTGTCAACTTGCAGCTGAATAATAAGCACCTGAATAAGCTGGAAACTAAAAGCTAAAAGCTAGATCCTAAAGAAGACCTGGGTGGCTATCTAAAACCCAAAGCTCAGACCTAGAGGAGCTATGAAGAGCTTTGCACAAGCTCATCAAAATCTGCACAAGTCCTGTGCAGACTTGATGCCCTGCACAGGACACTTAGGCCCATTTTGACAAGCTAGAATGAAGCTTCAATAAAATTCACAAAATTAAACTAAAATGAGGATAAGAAAATAGACCAGGTTGACTTTTTAAAATCACTAGTTTCATTGAATTTGACTCAAAATTGAGCCCAATAAAAATCACCTTATAGTGGCCAAAACTAAGACTTTGCAATTTTGACTTTTTAAGCAATTGTGAAAAGTTGACTATTTTGAGTTTTGATCTTGATTTATAGACTAAAATGATGTTACTAGATGAATGAAACCTACTGCAAGCTATATATATGATATCGTAACACAAAATAAGCTTTTGATTTCCAAAATTCCAAACAAGAAGCACATTAAGACAGTTTTCATGTGGATTTGACTTTTGTGAGTTGCAGACTTAAATTAAAGACAGATATGAGAGCATTTGAGTTAACCAAGCTTAAAGCATCAAGAGTTAAGTACTGACCAAGCCAAATAGACAAGTGAAACAACAGATCCAAACACCCCTTGTGATACTTGGTATGAACTTAAACACACACCCACTACTGAACCAACATGCAATAAGGATCAAACTTAGTTTACTAGACCTAATTACAACTATATAAACTCATTTCAGCTAATGATTACCACAGATACACAGTTAAGCATAAACTGCAATATGGCTTGAAATATGAAAATTAGAAATCTTACTAACCACTGTCCAATTGCTTTGCAGGCCAAAACCAGAACCAATACTATTCTAAATGAAACTATTCCAACCAAATTCAATGATATGCAACACCCCAAATTCCAAAACCAAGTCTTATTGAGTCTCAGGTTGACTTTTGTTGACCAAGCATCCAAATTGTTTGAAACTGATTGACCAGCTTATCAAAAACTACAAGGAACTTATTTAAGCTTATTGGGCGGGTGATGAGCTATTTGAAACTTAAATGCAATAGTTTGAAGTTAAATTTCTCAACAAAGGACTTCAATACATGAAATGTAAATGAAACTTGAAATTGAGACTAGAAATGAATTACAGTGACAAAGTAGATTGCTTTGAGTTCAATGAAACTTAAAATTACATTCTAATACACTAATTTAGATAACTTTATAAAAAACGACATATAAAGAAAACTTTAAAACTAATTAACCACCCTTCAATGCTTCTCCCTCCTTCCTTTTATATCCAAGAGCTTCTCTCTCATGGTCTGAGCAAATCCCACCTGTGTTTACAGCCATTGGATGACTTTAAGTCATCTTGGCCCTTCATTGGTTTTTGGCGGGAAAAAGTGTTTTGAGCAGTTGAGTGTTGAGTGTGGGAGTGAAGGGCATTAAATGCTATTGGAAGGATGTTGAGGAGGGGAACAAGAAAGGTGGAAAGGTGAGGAGGGGGATGGGTAGGTTTGGTGTTGCGAGGCTGGTGTTGGGAAGAAGGAGAAAAGAGGCGGTAGGGGTGTCTGTTTGACTTTGGGATTTGACCAGGGCAGGCTAATATCAAGGGGGGGTCCAAAATAGATAGGCAGGGGTCACTTGGTTTGACAAGGGGTCCAAATGGGTTTAAAAGGTCTTAATTACACAAGGACTAGTTATGCAATTTCTGAAACTGTAAGGACCAAAACTGCCAATATCTCAAAGTTGATCCAAGGGCTGAAATTGATAAGTTCTAAAAGCACAAGGACCAATCTTGACATTTTTCAATTTTCCAGGGACCAATTCTGCCAATTTTTAAACTTGGAGGACCAAACTTGTAATTTTCTCAAACTTTTGACATTTTTCACCAAAGGACTAATTTTGACAAGTTATGATTTAAAAAGGACCTTTGGTGATTTTTCTTTTGAAATTAGGACTCAGGGACTATTTTTGACAATTTTAGAAACTTGGGGACTGAAAGCGCCAATTATGCAAACTTTGCTCATTTTTCATCGATTTTAAACATTTTGCATCCGAAACATATAAAATGCAATTTTGAGATATTTTCGATATTTTGATGCATTATGAGCATTTTAAACGTTTTGCGATTCAGATTTAACAAAAATGATGAGTATTTACACACTCATCAATCCCCACACTAAACTATTGCTAGTCCCTAGCAATCTTTTGAGAAAAACTAATGGATTTGAAACTCTTTACCAAAAGCCATTACTTACGGAGTAGCCAAATGTTTCGAGTTCAAGTAAGAACCATGGTACATCGATAACCATGTGATTTTGAGCAAACCACCGACTTTCAACGGTTTGATTTTGTCTTTACGAAGCCGTTTGCTCGGACTAGCCAACTCTTAGATAAATTATCAATATTATCTTTGGTGAGTGATTACCAATTATGGATTTTCCATCGCCTTTACCACAAGCCATAAACTTGCAGGCTAGCCAACTCTTCACTTTTAGGATATGGTGAAATGAATACCATACAATTTTGGGCAACTTGCAAGCCATATAAACGGTTTGAGAAATCTTTACCAAGAGCCGTTTGCTCTGGATTAGCCAATCATTTTGTCTAATAGACATGGCGGATCGATAACCAATTGAGTAAGTGTAAAACACTTACTCCAAAAAAAAAATTTGGCCAAAACGGGAATTGGTATAATTATATGATAAAATTCGTGAGAATTCCCCACACTAGAAATGAATATTGCCCTCAATATTCAAAGTACCGCGTTATGCCGAAACAAAAACGGAAAAGGAAATACTACGGCCATTATTTAGAAAGAAGATTTTTTTTTTTTTTTTTTTTTTTAAGACTTATATACAAAACATGTGGGCAACCCCCCACACTAGGGTGGTAGAAAGGGTAAGAAGTCGAAATATGGGTGAAAACCCATATGGTGTGTCTCTTGTTTTGATTTCCAAGTCGCTAGCTTGACTCGACCCAATTCATTGGTTCATGGGAAGCAAAGTGGAAGAAACAATCTCCATCGGACTTTCATTCGGGATGTTTGGACAAACATTTGAAGTGCGTGAAAGTTCCACACCGATGAGATATACATAGAACCGGCTCAAAATGATATATGAAAATGCCGGGATCAAAGATAATGTCTTCATTCCCGAAGGAGTGAAGAACAGGAGAAGTCACGGGATAGGTGAAGAAGAGATAGAAGATCATGATAAACATCATGACTAACTCATCTTCATCCATAGGAGGATCCATAATTTCAGGATTATGAATCTCATCATTTGAGCTTATGTGATCAAGACAAATCTCGGGAGTGTCTAGATCAAAGTAGAAGTTATCATACTCCGGCGGAGATATGATATGAGTGAGTTCATCTGAGAACTCCATGAAAGTGAATGAATCATATGCAGAATTGATATGAGTGGGTTCATTGGCGAACTCCTCCAATGTAAATGATTCACAATCAGGGAGAGAATTATGAGAATGAAAAGTGGTACTGCCACTAATCTTCTCTCCCATATTATCAAAACAGGAGGCTTTCATTTCCGGAATAGAATCATCGGAAAGAATGTCACTATCCTTAATGGGGATAGGAGATGAAATAGGTTTCTCTTTGAAAGCCTCGATTTTAGAAATGAGAAGACCGACATTCAATAATGTTGCTCGAAGAGCTTCATCTTTGATTTCGATGTCGATAACCGTCATTCTCATCTTCTAAGCTAACAAGCTCGGAAGGTGAATCTTCCACATAAATGATGTCTCCACAAGATAACGAATCATCATCATCGAATCGGAGAACATCTCAACATGATCATTTTGGAAGACAAGAGGAGGAGGATATCACACATGATCAAGAATTCCTGTGACTCTCTTGGGATTGGGACAAGGTCCTCAACACTAGACTTTATGAATTCGTCCGATTCCTTTTCGTGAACAGTGTCGAGATGCTCTTCCCCATAATAAGAGAGTGAGTGTGAATCTCGGGTGTGATAGCGAGTTGTTTGAGATGGAATCTCAACTGCGAGGATATCAACTGACTGAGGGAGTTGAGAAGTATTATCTTTAAAAGGATAAAAACTCTCCTCGTCATCGTCATAAAGTGCTGCCTTGAGAAATTGGGCACGCCTAAGAGCTGCTTGCTCTAGGATTAATGATTCTTCCCTAGATTTACGAGCTTCTCGTTCTTCTCGTTCTTCGGCCAGCAATTCTCCTATGGTCTTTTCACCACTCACTTGATTCTTAAAGTTTTGAATCATATCATCAAGTGTTTTCATTGTGGTTTCAAAATCTTGGGAGATTTCTTGAGACAACGGCTCAGGTGGAGTTTGAACCGTATGGTGTTGTGGAGGTTGGAAATTTTCAAACATGTAAGAGTCATGATTGTTACAAGGAACCGGGTTCCTATTTGACAATCGAGTGAAATGGGGACCTCCATGAGACTACAACAAAGAAAAGCTGAGTGCGGAATGGTGAATCATATGGATTTTGGTCATAACCAAAACTCGAGCATCATTTGTAAAGCTGTTCATAGACAAACGTGTTTCGGATTGACACTCAAATCCTTGGTGAGGACCTCCACAAAATTCACAAGATAATGTTGATCATATGAAGATAAGTCGGGTGTGGTGGGTAATTGAAAAAATTTGAGGAGTCGTTAAATGAGTTCGGATTAGGATCATAATCAAATGAATTACTCGAACCACAAAACAAACAACTCCGTTATGGATATCATTACCACATTGTACACAAGTACACCAACGACGAGGTGAACCAAAGAGAGGCTCACCACAACCGACACAAGGAATGAGCGATTGCATTTGAGAGTTATGAAGAGGAATCGGTTTATTCAAAGAATCAACAAAACCAACATGGTGATCCGAATGACTATCAAGTCTCGAAGAACATTCGAAAAAATCGGGAGGTGGGACAAGTGGTGTGCTCGAGAGCTAGCAATTTCCACCACTTCCGTTATGGTCTCCGGTTTTGGTTCTTGAAAACGTGAAGATTAGGCAAGTCATTCTTGCTAGTCACCGGTGTTTGAGCGGGTTCATCGTAATCAATTCTAATTCTCGACCTTTTTCATCGGCTTGAATTTGTTCGATTAGATTACGGGCTCTATCTTCAAAGAAAATGTCCTCGTAATCCTCGGTGGGTGCTTGGGGTAGCTCAACGTTTGAACCGGTTTGTCAAGATTAGAATGTATTTCGGGTTGTGGCGGGTGGTCGAAATAACTTTGAAAAGAATTTTTGATGGATAATTCGCATACAATTGCAAAATTCACTTGAACTAGGCCCTCCACACCGCTCACACACATTTGTGACGATGATGTTGACGATTGTCGACATAAGAATTAAACATATAGAGGATTAAGAAGAGAATCAAATGGTTGAGAGGATACGAAGAATAGAATTAAGCGGCAAAAGAGGTAAGAGAAATAGAATCAACGAATAAGAGGAATGAGAAGAATATTTTGTATTTTGGATAAGAAAATATAAACATATACGAGATGGATGGTATGAACAAAGAGTGAATATCCAAATCACTAATCTGCTAGACGTAAGATAATCAAGACCTGACTCCGGCGTGGCGCCAAAATTTGATGCGTGCCAAACAGTCAAGCTAAATCACTCAAGCACGCCACTTGTGAATGGTAGACCGTAATCGACTTAAACCGCTCAAGCACGAATGCAATGAAGATCCGGGAGTATAGTGTATCCCGGTCGTTATGTCCCAAATGAGCTATGCAATGGATTATCAAACGTAAAGTGATCGAGAAATTTGAATGGAAAAAGGATTCTGATATGATTGTAACTACAGAAGAAGCCAACAAATGACAACGGCTTAAATGCAAATTAAAGGCGATTAAAAAGATAAAAAATATTAAATAAACGCTATCACTATATTTAAAATGATGTTTTTGTTTTTATGTTTTTTATAAAACTGAAATATAAACTACGCGACGTACAAATAAAAACGTGAAACTTACACAATATAAATCCTAAAAATATGAAAAATACATTTTCACAATCCTATTGATAAAAGAAAATATTTAGAAAAAGAAAATTATTTTTAAAAATAATTATCTAATTAAAAACTATTTTTAACTATTAGATATTAATCTAAAATACAAGAAATTAGGAAATAAAGCTAGAAAAATAAAATTAAGACTTAGAAAAATCTAAAATATCAAAAGAAACTTTTCAAAACTATTTTTGTATTTTTCTGATTATTTTTCTATTTTCTAGGAACTAAAAACTATTAAAAACTACTTAAATTATTTAAAAATACAAATTTAACTAAGAAAAATCTAGAAAATTACTTTTTTGGCTTTTTATATTTATCTTAACTTAATAAAAATGAAAAATTATTTTTGAACCTTTTCTTAATTATTTGTATTTAATGTTAATTAAAAATGCTTAAAACTAATTTAAATTAAGAAAATTAGCAAACAAGCTTGGAAAAATCTGAAAATTTCAGGAAAAGCTTAAAATATATGAGGAAGCTAGGAAAAATGGAAAACAGAGCTTATTTGGAGGAAATAGAAGCGATGTGGAAAGTGCTTAAAAATAAGCACTTCAGAAAGCCAAAAGCTACCAAATGCCTACCACACTTAAACAGAAGCTTGGAAATGCTAAAGGAACTCAAAAGCAACAAGTAACAACTATCTATAACCTCTTAAATGCAAGTTACCAAGGTTTGATGAAATGAGCTTATGGGCTTAAATCAGTGTGAGGGTGTCAACTTGCAGCTGAATAATAAGCACCTGAATAAGCTGGAAACTAAAAGCTAAAAGCTAGATCCTAAAGAAGACCTGGGTGGCTATCTAAAACCCAAAGCTCAGACCTAGAGGAGCTATGAAGAGCTTTGCACAAGCTCATCAAAATCTGCACAAGTCCTGTGCAGACTTGATGCCCTGCACAGGACACTTAGGCCCATTTTGACAAGCTAGAATGAAGCTTCAATAAAATTCACAAAATTAAACTAAAATGAGGATAAGAAAATAGACCAGGTTGACTTTTTAAAATCACTAGTTTCATTGAATTTGACTCAAAATTGAGCCCAATAAAAATCACCTTATAGTGGCCAAAACTAAGACTTTGCAATTTTGACTTTTTAAGCAATTGTGAAAAGTTGACTATTTTGAGTTTTGATCTTGATTTATAGACTAAAAATGATGTTACTAGATGAATGAAACCTACTGCAAGCTATATATATGATATCGTAACACAAAATAAGCTTTTGATTTCCAAAATTCCAAACAGTAAGCACATTAAGACAGTTTTCATGTGGATTTGACTTTTGTGAGTTGCAGACTTAAATTAAAGACAGATATGAGAGCATTTGAGTTAACCAAGCTTAAAGCATCAAGAGTTAAGTACTGACCAAGCCAAATAGACAAGTGAAACAACAGATCCAAACACCCCTTGTGATACTTGGTATGAACTTAAACACATACCCACTACTGAACCAACATGCAATAAGGATCAAACTTAGTTTACTAGACCTAATTACAACTATATAAACTCATTTCATCTAATGATTACCACAGATACAGTTAAGCATAAAGCGCAATATGGCTTGAAATATGAAAATTAGAAATCTTACTAACCATCATCGAATTGCTTTGCAGGCCAAAACCAGAACCAATACTATTCTAAATGAAACTATTCCAACCAAATTCAATGATATGCAACACCCCAAATTCCAAAACCAAGTCTTATTGAGTCTCAGGTTGACTTATGTTGACCAAGCATCCAAATTGTTTGAAACTGATTGACCAGCTTATCAAAAACTACAAGGAACTTATTTAAGCTTATTGGAACTGGGTGATGAGCTATTTGAAACTTAAATGCAATAGTTTGAAGTTAAATTTCTCAACAGTGGACTTCAATACATGAAATGTAAATGAAACTTGAAATTGAGACTAGAAATGAATTACAGTGACAAAGTAGATTGCTTTGAGTTCAATGAAACTTAAAATTACATTCTAATACACTAATTTAGATAACTTTATAAAAAACGACATATAAAGAGAACTTTAAAACTAATTAACCACCCTTCAATGCTTCTCCCTCCTTCCTTTTATATCCAAGAGCTTCTCTCTCATGGTCTGAGCAAATCCCACCTGTGTTTACAGCCATTGGATGACTTTAAGTCATCTTGGCCCTTCATTGGTTTTTGGCGGGAAAAAGTGTTTTGAGCAGTTGAGTGTTGAGTGTGGGAGTGAAGGGGCATTAAATGCTATTGGAAGGATGTTGAGGAGGGGGGAACAAGAAAGTTGGAAAGGTGAGGAGGGGGGATGGGTAGGTTTGGTGTTGCAGGGCTAGTGTTGGGGAAGAAGGAGAAAAAGGCGGTAGGGGTGTCTGTTTGACTTTGGGATTTGACCGAGCGTGTTAATATCAAGGGGGTCCAAAATAGATAGGCGGGGTCACTTGGTTTGACAAGGGTCCAAATGGGTTTAAAGGTCTTAATTACACAAGGACTAGTTATGCAATTTCTGAAACTGTAAGGACCAAAACTGCCAATATCTCAAAGTTGATCCAAGGGCTGAAATTGATAAGTTCTAAAAGCACAAGGACCAATCTTGACATTTTTCAATTTTCCAGGGACCAATTACTAATTTTAAACTTGGAGGACCAAACTTGTAATTTTCTCAAACTTTTGACATTTTTCACCAAAGGACTAATTTTGACAAGTTATGATTTAAAAGGACCTTTGGTGATTTTTCTTTGAAATTAGGACTCGGGGACTATTTTTGACAATTTTAGAAACTTGGGGACCAAAGCGCCAATTATGCAAACTTTGCTCATTTTTCATATGATTTTAAACATTTTGCATCTGAAACATATAAAATGCAATTTTGAGATATTTTCAGTATTTTAATGCATTTATGAGCATTTTTAAACGTTTTGCAGTTCAGATTTAACCAAAAATGATGAGTATTTACACACTCATCAAGCCCAATCATTAACAGAGAAATGGCTGATAAAGGAAAGGTTGTGTTTACATGAGATGATCATTAAAGATTGGTTTAAAGTTGTACTCACAAATGAAATGGCTGATGAAGTTATAGTCAAATATGGTGAACAAGTTGAAACCAAATATGGTGAGTATGAGAATATATACGAAGAACTACAAAAGAAAATACTTGAATTTGTGAGGAAAAAATCATGCGACGAAATGCTTGAGGATGTACCAAGTAAGTTGTAATGGATTCGGATTCTGTGTTTTATTGTTTAGTGTTTATAAAGAAAGTGAATGTTTGTAGCATGCCTTTGGGACATCTTAGTAGTGTGGATGATGCCTAATATGATTTATTCTATGCTTTCACTATGATGCAAAGCAGCTTTATCAGCACGTTTATGATGCAAAGTAGGATAGTAGTAATGTCTAAATAGCTCAAATAGTCTTTCCTGATGCAAGGTAGGATAATAGTAATGTCTGGATCTGCAGGTTGATGATGCAAAGTAGGATAGTAGTTTTGTTGTTGCCATTTGACTTAGTTGCAGGGGTGTTTTGTTGTACACTTTAGTTTGCAATGAATCTAGTGCCTTGCTCAATTCAACCAAAAACCTCGTTCTCTCTTTTAGGAAAAAATGACCATTGAAATAACAAATGATTGTGTGAGTTAGGGCATGCTCCATAGATGATTGCTTTTCATTAGGAGTTGTAGAATATTAACAGCTAGTATAGACACAAGCAACTTGAGTCTTATGTCTTTTTTTTTGGCTATCTTTCTAGATATCCACTCCAAAGGAAAGGAGGTTGATGTGATCACTATTTCAGATGATGATATTGAGGATGATATCATTAATTCAGACAGTGGTGAATATACATCCACATATGAGGACTTGTTCTATTTTGGTATTTGCTCAGACTCAGCATCCACATCTTCCAGTGACAGTGATGATAAAATGTTGTGTTATTGCCTTATAAGCCTACTGCTTCCACCTTAAGGGTGAGCAATGTAAAGAGAATAGCTTCCCCTTCTAAGCCTACTGCTTCCACCTCAAGGGTGAGAAAAGTAAAGGGAATATGGACAACATACATAAACTTGTAACAAACATCGTCCCTGTGGTTTCGCAACGAAAATGGACCATTTTACCCCTTACGTGACGCTCATGTGACCAGGGTTAACGACTGTGAGTTAAGGACGGGTCAACTCAAAATGGACAACCACAATGACAAATGGTGTAATTATTAAGGGTTAAGGACGAAACCTGCAACTATGGCCTAACCACAAGGACGATTTATGTAATTAACTCATAAAAAAATAAATAAGAAAAATAGTTAATTACATAATTCATCCCTGTGGTTAGTAACGCCTGTTTGGTCACATGCCCGTTTAGTTATTAACGCGTGTTTGGTCCCTATGGACTTAACGAATACAACATACGCACAAAATGAACAACCACAAGAATGGCTCACGTATTTATTGAGAGTTAAAGACGAAATGTGCAACTGTATGTCAACCACAGAGACAATTTATGTAACTTATTATTATTTTACTTGTACTTTAAATTATTTTTCTTCTTTTGTGACAATCACACAACATAAAACTTATGCATCATTATCACCCAAATCAAAAGTCATCATTACCTAGTAATTATGAAGATAAACAACGCAACGATTTTTTTTATTCGGCAATAAATTCAAACCGATAGTTTTTATAGGGTTAAGAACTTAACATGGTCTTAATGCTTATAATAAATTAATAAGTACGCTATATCCCTTAAGTGAAAAGATAAAGATGTTGACGCTTTTATGTCACTTGATTAAGATTTAAAAAGATGTACAAGGTTCAATGAGCAATAAAACGATTACTTTATAAGGCCAACCGTTATAATAATTTTAGCAAAAACTTTATAACGTGTAAACCATGTTAAATAATTTTCTACCTTTTTTTTTTTTTTTTTTTTTTTTTTTTAAATTGTTAAATGTAGCATTTAAGGCTACATTTAAAAATTCAAACATACATTAATTGTTTGTACATTTAATAAACTTTGTCTACCCCATTGTATTTAACTTCTCTCAACTGACTTTATATACCATAGGTTATGCATATTTTTATTTTTTAAACATAACCCTAAGCCTACGTTTAGCAAAACCTTTTTCTTTTTAAACCTATCACAATGACTATACCAAGTGTGCCTTTTTGCACTTAGTCATTTAACTTGTTGGTCTAAGGTCTTCACTATGGTTAACTAATCAGTTTTTTTAAAGATATCTCACTTTAATAGTAATTAATTTCTTTAAAAAATAGCTAAAACAAGTCATTCAGAACATTGAGGTTTCGATATTGCATTATGAATTTAAGAATTATACATAGTATTTGATTAAACCACAAAACCATTTTTTTTTTTTTAATTTCCAAACATTAAATTGTTTAAAATTATATATTCTTTTAAGGCTGCCCCCAGTAAGGAGCCTCAATCCCCCTCATTTTCCTGCCACGTCATCTTTCTCTCTCCAGCGACCTTCAGGCGATTAGGTTCCTCAGTAAGGGCGACAAGTTCATTAAAAAAAAAACATTTTTAACACAAAAGAAAATTTCATTAATAATTAAAATGTTACAATACTAAATAAAAACAATAATATATTAAATATAAAAACGATACGAAATACATAAATCATAAATCTAATCTGAATGCTCCCCGCATGCAGAGTCATACGAGGGAGTACGATAACCGGTAAACCCCGATCGATGCGAACCAAATCTTCCTCGCTCAGCGAGAGGTTCCCGTAGCTTCGAAGTTGGTAGTCGAAGTTGATGCACCTACACCATCTTTTTCGCTCTCCGATAGCTCCAATTGATTTTGGTCTTGGCGTTGTTCGTTATCTTTTGAACACACCGCCACAACTTGTCGCAATCTCGCGATCTTTGCGGGCTTGATCTTTCAAAAATTTGTCGATCACAGCTTTTCGTTCAGGCGTAATGTCGTTGCAACTCTTGTAGTTTTCTCTCATATGTTGCTTCTCCGCCTTCGCCTGGTCAAACAATTCGATGACACTTATAATAGCGGTTTTTCGATCCTCATCGTCGTTATTGCATTGATTTTGAACGTACGCTTGCATATCTTCAACGAAATGGGGGAGACGGCAAGCCATATTAAATCTTTTGTTAAGAAGTATTTTGAGTTTGAATTGTGTGAAATAGATTTGTGGATTGAAGTGTGTTTGTATTGTGTATTTATAAAGGTTATTTTTTTTTAAACCGTTGCAATAAAACGGAAATTTTTTGAAATTAAAACCTTTGTGGATTCGATCGACCAGACGACCAAGTGAGCTTCTAATCTTGGGCGATCGAGTAACTCCACATAAGCAAGATCGACATGAATCGATCGCTTGGAGCCCTCGATCGAGTGACGATTAGCACTACTGCATGCAGACTAAGACACTAGCTGGATATTTGCGTATTACGGCGACAAGTACCCGTATAAGAATTTTTTTTGGAGAGGGAATGTTTTTCGATTACACATTTTTCGTGACAATAATTTTATCGATATTGTTGCTAAAAGTGACATTTTTTCTTCAAAGCAATAACATAAAATCCGTTAATTGTTTGCAAAAATACCATGTGACCGTCATTCGAAGGTACTTAATGTCACTCGTAATTGATGCTAAGCAACTAGTTCTTGAACTATTTTAGGATACTTTTTTCTTTTCTGTTAAGCGATTAGTTCTTGAACTTATAACCCATTTTTATTAGTAAAATTTTGATGACTGTTTAGCGACATTTCACTGTAACAATAGTTTAGTGGCGGTCTTAAATTCTTTGGTTGCAACATCATATTTTGAGAGACTTTTGGGATAAACATAATGCCTTGTAAGACTTTTTTTCACAGAATGCGACATATTTAGTTTTTTGCTAAATTAAACAATGGAAAAAATCACAACATGATTATTATTTAGTTTTCTCAACTCTCAAGGTTTTTTTATTTTATTTTTATTTTTAATTCAAAGTTTAATGAAATTAATTTAAACAAGATCCATGATACACAAAATATTAGACACAAATAAAACTCAATTTATAGATTTTCTTTAAATTAAAAGGGTCTTATTTACTTACTTTGTCACCACTTGTCAGAAATTTAATTTTTGTTGGCCTTCCAAACAAACAAACAAACCCCAAATATTTTAATCACTCACTCACTCACAATCACACACTAAAAACACACACACACAAATGATGATGAAGCATGTTTACACTTTGTCACTACAGGTATGCAATAAAAGATACTACTAATCCCTCACTAATTACAATTCATTACATCTTTTTATAACACTTTAATTTCAGTTCTAATATTAATGCACATTCATCTTTAAATTTGGTAAATCTTTTTTTTTTTTTTTTTTTTTTTTTTTTTTAAGTATTGGATTTTAATGTAGAACAATACCCAGTTGCCAAAATTCCATTTTTATAACTTAATTTGATGTAAAATGTGTATATGTGAAAATGCTGTGCTTTTGTTTATAATTTTGGGTAATATTTGTTTAGATCTATGAAATCTTGAAATGCTATCTTTTTGTAATAGTTGTTTGTTATTGTTACTAATTGGATCTTGATTTGTATGTGATTTGACGTTTTTTAGCTTAAAATTGTATAAAAATGTTAACTTTATATAAACTGATATTGAAATGAATGTTACAATGCTTATGATTTGTAATATCGTTGTGTAGGTTTGATCATACCTAGGAACTGGTTATTCGAAGTTGAATGAACAAGATCTTTATTTGTTAGTGAAGTTAAGTTTGATCTTATTTTGTTATCCGAGATCTTCAACAATGAGTTCTCGGTTCCCATCTCATCAGTTGAGCAGTGGATTGTATGTATCAGGGCGGCCGGAGCCGCCTAAGGAAAAGGGCCCGACAATGTCATCCACAGCAGCGCCTTACACTGGTGGGGATATTAAGAAGTCGGGTGAATTAGGAAAGATGTTTGATGTGGATCATAATGGTTCTAGACCAAGAAAATCTGGACAGTTAGCTGGTGCTCCGTTAAGGACAGGGTCTATTAGTGGTGGGAATACCTCGTCGCATTCCATGACTCGAATAGGTTCTTTGTCGGGTGGTGTTCCTGGATCAGGTTCAATGAAGAAAACGAGTTCTGGTCCGTTAAACAAACATGGTGAACCGATAAGAAAGTCATCTGGTCCTCAAGGTGGAGGGATGACTTCTCGGCAAAATTCTGGACCTTTACCTCCGGTTCTCCCTGCCACTGGTTTAATTACGTCTGGACCTCTTAACTCATCAGGTGCACCACGAAAGTCATCAGGTCCATTGGACTCTTCAAGTTCAATTAAGTCACGAACCATTTCAATGGTTAAAAACCCATCGGTTACTCATTTGAGCCAGGAGGATACTAATTCGTTCTTCAGGAGCTTCCCGAAGATTGTGTTTTGGTCGATTGTTTTGCTGTTTGTTATGGGATTTATTGCTGCAGTTTTTATACTTGCAGCCGTTGGTAATCCAATTCTTCTTGTTGTTGTCGTGGTTCTTTTTGCTATTGTGAGTTCGGCCTTTTCTTGGAATGCTTATTGGGGTAGAAAAGCTGTCATCAAGTACATCTCTGAATATCCAGATGCCGAGCTTAGAACAGCAAAAGATGGTCAGTTCGTCAAGGTTTCTGGGGTAAGCCAGACAGATCCACATATATTCATGCACACACACATACATATACATTCCATATTGTCACTTTCCATAATTTGCACATTTGAAATCGTCAATGATGCTTATAAATATAACACATTTATGTGTTTATCTCTATAGTTTTATAGGGGTCTATTTATGTTTAGCTAACCGGCTACTTTGCCGCTACTGATTCCCACTATGATTAATAAAACAAGTACGACCTTTAAGAATACCATCGCCAGCGTCACCCTACCATCAAGAACCACCTCCATGATAGTGGGAATGACTAACGTGACTTGATTTGTGGCATCAGGTATGGATAGGTAAGAAGTAAATGTATAGGTACCAAATTAATGTGACTCCAACACCATGCCTATACACATACTTCTTACCAATTCCAATAATGTGACTCTGACACCGTACCTATACGTATACTTCTTATCGCTAGGCCAAAGGCCTTTTGGTAGAACCAAGAAGTAAATTACACCATATTTGTCGATGATTCTCAATCAGGGATATGATGAGAAGATCAACCATGAATTTTGTGTAGATGCCATTTTTAATGTTAGAGATGATTCAGATAGGCGTGAGAACTCTATGTTCTTCATTTAGTAGGGTCTCAAACAAATTACTTAAGGAAATTAAATACTTCTTAGGTATTGAGATGACTAGAATCATTAAGACAAATACCCTGTGTATTAAAGAGAGAGCCTTGATATCTTTTGATTGAGGTTTGTGTACTCGATGACTGACATATGCTCTTGAATGGTCCCTTCATTGACGATTCAAGAGGTATTCCTTGATTTAGAGAGATACAAGTGAATGCTCGTGGTAGCCATTTTGTGATGCTAGCTATACACATTATGAATGCAGTTGTGATGCAAACCAAGTAGGATGTTTTTCTCTCTAGTATGGAGTTTGAACATCCCACTGTGATATGCACTTTGTCTTATTGATTTCGGCACAAATAATTTCACATGAATAATGTTCATCATCTAGTAAAGTGGAAATGTAAACTGCTTGATAAAGTTAAACGATCCTACAAGACATCGATAAAGATTTTAAGAACATTTTCTATTTGTGACTTTGTTCGTGAAAATACGCATGCTAGTTGTTGGGAATCTCTTTCAATATTTAAGTAAAATTTGCATAAATTCAATAAATTAGCCTGATTTATTCTATAATTTGTATATTTAAAACATATTTCTGCACAATCATAAGGATGCTTTTGCTGATGAAGAAACTCTTGATTATTTTGAAGGTTGTTACTTGTGGAAATGTGCCTCTGGAGTCATCGTTCCAAAGGGTTCCTAGATGTGTTTATACATCCACAAGTTTATATGAATATCGAGGGTGGGATTCAAAAGCTGCCAATCCCACACATCGTCGGTTCACTTGGGGACTCCGGTCCATGGAGGTGAGTAAAAAAAAGAAGAATTTTAAACTTATATGTGTAAAAAAGCTTTGATAGTATATTTTGGATAATCTTTTGTAAATATTTGCAGAGGCATGTTGTGGATTTCTATATATCTGATTTCCAAACTGGGTTGAGGGCGTTAGTTAAGACTGGTTATGGTGCGAGGGTTACTCCATATGTCGAGGAATCTGCTGTTATTGATATTGACCAGTCTAACAAAGACATGTCTCCACAATTCGTAAGATGGTTGGCTGAGAGAAACCTCTCAAGTGATGATCGTGTAATGCGACTCAAAGAAGGGTATGCAAGATAACATCTATGTTTCTTATACTTCAGTATATGATATGTTTGTTGTGTTTCTTGGAGACCTTAAGAACAACAACACCTGAAACCCACATTGTGGCAGTACCCTGTAGATTCTTAGCAATGTAGATAATTTTTATTCTCCAACGGGGTAAACAGGTAATGTTTTGAAAAATAGTTAAAAGGGGGAACGAGTCAATGGGTCAAAAAGGGTGAAAGTCGCCCAAAGGCTTAGAATCTCGAAATTATCTATCAATTATTAATTAAGCAAATATAGTTTCTGTAATCTTATTTAGAACATTGATACTTTAAGAAATTTATAAAGATGTTGACAGATTGGCCCAACCCAATCCATTTGGGACCAATTAGAAGTTACTTGTTTTGATCCATTAAATCTTGAACATTGAACCTGTTGATCTACTTGATCTTTATTTTCCACTAATTTTCTCTTTTATTGTATATTGTAACATAGGTACATTAAAGAGGGCAGCAGTGTGACCGTGATGGGAGTGGTCCAAAGGAATGATAATGTGTTGATGATTGTTCCTCCACCCGAGCCAGTTCCAACTGGATGCCAGTGGAATAGATGTATGCTTCCTGCAAGCTTAGATGGCATCGTTTTGAGATGTGAAGACTCATCAAATCCCGATATCATTCCTGTGTAGCGTTTTGCTACTCGTTAAGTCAAAGTTTAAGCAAAAGATGATAGGTGTATAGTCTTGTTTTTGTTACTTCCCATGATCTTGTTTGGGATTGTTTTGTCAATGGTGTTGTGTGATTATGAAGCTTTTGGGGGAAACTTGATACTTGAAAAGGTTTTCAATTTTTCTTTTCTTTTTTTTCATTATTTTTTAAATTTTTTCTTGAGAAATGTATGATGAATTTGAGATTTATGGTAATTATATGGGTCATTCATTCATGCGATTTTAATTCTTTGTGGGGGAGTATATTCATAATATGTCTAATTCTAAAGTTTAGATTATATTGCTAATCTTATCTTAACTGTAAGATGGCGTATTGGGTTATTGAATGACCACTTTTCTCAAAGTTGATGCTAAATTCATGGTAATGCTAGATGTCCACTGATTAACCATAACTTGATATAAATTGATATGAAGGTGTAAATGAGCCGAACTGCGTGTGAGCTACTCTAGATTGGCTCAGTAAAACCTTATAATGAATCGAGCCTCAATGAGTTCTAGCCTAATTAAGAGGTTATTGAATGAGCGAGCCCGAACCCGAGCTTCTTACACAGAACTCGCTTAAGCTCGTGAGCCTAAACGAGCCTTCAAAACTTAGACATGTGTATATAAATAAAATGATAAAAGAGCGCAAATACGGGCTTCATAAAGCTCACCTCTTACACATGTAGGTTTTTTTTTAAGTTTTATAAAAGAATTGTAAATACCTGTAAACGTACAAAGCCTCAACCAAACGGAGCTTTAAAATTATAGTTCGAAATGAGCGGAGTTTAAGGTTGACTTTCTCTAAGTTAAATAAGCTAAGAGTTGAGCTCGAGTCTCGACTAGTTGATTTTAAAGGGTGATTTTTTGGAATTTGTGAAGCATTATATAACACCGTATACTTCACCTAATGTACATGTAAATAATGATAATAATATTTTTTGGGGTTTTCTACAAAGGAAGGTATCAAATTACATGTCAATTCTTTTTCTTTTTTTTTTTGTTTAAAATATGTGTCTCATATTAATCAAAATGCTTAAAGTTTTTTTTTTTTTTTTTTTTTACAATGAAAGTAACTTTTACATTTTAGAGTTTCAAATGTTGTTACTGTTAAAATGTTATTTAATAATTTCGCAAGAGTTACTTTTATTGCAAAAGAAACAAAGACTAAATAGTTTTCTTAATCATATTGAGTATAAACATCGAATACAACAAAACTCACTATCATCTACGCAAGAAAAAAATACAAATAAGATGTTAAAGTCAAACAACCATAAATCAAGAACATTTGCAGCCTTTAACTTTTAAACTCGAAAGTTTACATGTTAATTCATCCATCAAAGAACATCTGCAGCCTTTCAATGTTCATGAGCAACCTCAAATTTTTTTGATATCACCATTTCTTCGCATCCTCTCTTCAAAAAACTTAAAGCCCGTTGCGGATTTCGGAATTAAGTTTGGGTGTAACACTTTCTCAGCTCGCTTTGCATCGTTGGAACCACCTCCACGTCAAGAAGTTATGGAACCAGAAATCAAGATGTTAGGAGAACAAGAAAATTTAAGCACCTCGTCAAAGCAAAGAAACCTCCCTCCTCTAGTGGGTACTAGCACTTCACACTATCGTTCATCAAGTGACGAAAAGATGAAAGGCATGCTCAAAGAATCGCAAAAAGAGAAAGAAATCAAGAGCACATAAGAACAACCAGATTCAAGCAACCCAAAAAAGAACACAACCCCTCTTTCAGCGGGTATTAGCACTTTAAGGGGGTCACTAAGGTTATAATTCATCCATTGGGTGCTTATACATAGAATGATATTGACCCAAGTTCCACCACCCAGATCATGTCTCCTATGGACTCCAAATATAGGTAACAACTCATTTTACTATTTAATTCACAATGATGCATATAAGAAGCGAGAAGTAAATTTTGGTTGCACTCAACCTAGATTATTTAGATTACTTGCATGATAAATATTTTGTAACAATTATTTAAGGTCAACGTTTCTCTTAATTCAATTTTGTAATAATTTTACGTATTGGCATACATTCATGGTGGTACAGGTAGCATATTTAGCATGGGCTTATCCATTTGAAGTTGCATTCTTAAAAACCTCTTCCCAGTCACTAACGAAAATATACATTTTCGACTTCATAGTTGACGTTTTCTTTTTGTTCGACTTGGTTTCAATGTTTATTGTTGGTTTCTTTGACCCGACAACTTAAAATTTTAGTTGTGATCCAAAAAGTATTGCCCTAAGGTACCTGAAAACATGGTTCATCTTGGGTATGGCATCCACATTACCATTTCAATTGTTTTCCTACTTCCTTACTCGCAAACACAGTAAGGGTCTCCTTTTTGCTGTCTTGAGTTTGCTTCGATTTGATACATGTCACATGAATGGCACATGTCATGCTTAGCAGATTTTGGCGGGAAAAATAGTTGAACACTTTCTACTGTTATAATAAAACATTTTCTCACTTCATTTCATTCATCTAGGATTCTTGATTTAGGTTTTGGGTGTTCAAAACATATCCATATTCGGATATTCAAAATTTTGATCAGAATTTATTAAAAGTTGGGTTTTATGAAATGTCAGTGTGGAACTCATATAGAAATTTTCCAAAAAATAGATATTTGGATATTCGGATATATACTGTTATCCGAAATTTCGGATATCTGAATTGAAAAAACTTAACTAAAATAATAGGTCTAACATAAAACCATCATCGCAAATTTTGGATATCAAAATTTGTGATATAACTAAAGAACACAACCCCTCCTTCGGCGGGTATTAGCACTTTAAGGGAGTCGCTAAGGTTATAATTCATCCATTAGGTGCTTATACACATAATGATATTGACCCAAGTTCCACCACCCAGATCATGTCTCCTATGGACTCCAAATATAGGTAACAACTCTTTTTACTATTTAATTCACAATGATGCATATAAAAAGCTACAAATAAATTTTGGTTGCACTCAACCCAGATTATTTAGATTACTTGCATGATAAATATTTTATAACAATTATTTAAGGTCAACATTTCTCTTAATTCAATTTTGTAATAATTTTAGGTATTGGCATACGTTCATGGTGGTACAGGTAGCATATTCAGCATGAGCTTATCCATTTGAAGTTGCATTCTTAAAAACCTCTTCCCAGTCACTAACGAAAATATACATTGTCGACTTCATAGTTGACGTTTTCTTTTTGTTCGACTTGGTTTCAATGTTTATTGTTGGTTTCTTTGACTCGACAACTCAACTTCTTAGTTGTGATCCGAAAAGTATTGCCCTAAGGTACCTGAAAACATGGTTCATCCTGGATATGGCATCCACGTTACCATTTGAATTGTTTCCCTACTTCCTTACTCGCAAACACAATAAGGGTCTCCTTTTTGCTATCTTGAGTTTGCTTTGATTTGATACATGTCACATGAATGGCACGTGTCATGCTTAACAGATTTTGGCGGGAAAATAGTTGACACTTTCTATTGTTATAATAAAACATTCTCACTTCATTTCATTCATCTAGGATTCTTGATTTAGGTTTTGGGTGTTAAAAAATATCCATATTCGGATATCCGAAATTTTGATCAGAATTTATTAAAAGTTGGGTTTTATGAAATGTCAGTTTGGAACTCATATTCGGATATATGTTGTTATCCGAAATTTCGGATATCCGAATTAAAAAACTTAACTAAAATAATAGGTCTAACATAAAACCATCATCGCAAATTTTGGATATCCAAATTTGTGATATAACTAGTTATTGGCAAATCCTTTAAATTATTTAAATTAACAACACAAAATTATTGCCGAAAATGTATCATTTCATATCTTCGCTTTAGGCCTAAAAAATAATGAGACGAATCTGATACCATCATAATCGTATTTACTCTTTGACAAATCTTTATCTTTTCTGATAATTTTGTAATTTATGCGGTAACTGTTTGTGAAAGTGATTTCAAACATGTAGAAAAGATGGCCCTCGAATGAAAAATCCGAAAACCGAACCGTAAAATACCCAAAACCGAAAAAACCAAACCGAACTTTTGGAGTAGGGTTTGTTTAAAAAAAACTTAGTTCGGAGTTTGGTTTTAACCATAAAACGCCCTAAATATCCGCATGCTCACCCTAATTTTGATAATACGAGACATCAATTAGGAATTTTATATACATGGACACCTTATTTTGTAGAAAAAACCAATGTTTTAAAATTCAGGTAACGAATCGACCCGGTCGGTCTCCTGGTCACCGGGCCGCCGGTTCAACCGGTTCGACCGTCGGGTCAACCTAATTCTCCCTTTATGTAGATTGCAATATCTCGGGCACCAAACAACTATAAAACTTTTCTAATATTTAATAACAAACATACATAAAACCTAAAAAATTTAGTACCAATCATATAATATGTTTATAAAACAAATTATAACTTATATACATTTAGCGTGGATTGGTGTTATAACTTTTGTGGCCCATCTCTATTTGATAAGCCCAAGTCCGAAAATATTGATTTGGGGCTCGTCCGGATCCATGTGTTATCTGTTAATACAAATATCGTCATTAAACGTTATTTATAATTTATGATCTTTACCTAAGTTTTGTTAATGACAAAAGTAAATTTAATTTTTGTAAAGCATAAAGCTTGTCAAGATTAATAGATATTAAAACAAGTTTTCCCCCTAAATAATATCTTCATCACTCAAGCATTTACATTTTGATTAGTCATATATCAATTAACTTTGATATTCCTCTAAACCATAATGTATGTTAACATTTTTAGATCAAGCATGTTTTAGTTTCTTAAAACAAAACATTACATATGTATTTACATATAAACATATTTCTAAAAATAGAAAATAACATATGACATAATATGGTGCATCATTGAAATCTCTAGAGGATTTCATAAGATATTTTGTGTGGATTTGGACTCTACATATCTTACATGATCTTGGTTAGATTTGGTTGACTTCGGTAAGATTTTGGTAATCTTGCTGTCAAGACCTGGCGGCACCAAAAGTTTACACGGGCGGAACCAATTTTATGGTTTTGTGGTCCGTCATGACTGCAGAATGTTTTGGCTATAAATAGCAAGCCAAACCAAGTTGTTTTCTCATCCCTTTCTAGCATAATCACATACATTCCTTCTTTCTAACATTTCTAACTCAGTTTCATATCATCATAGTGATCTTCTTTTGTAGCAAAGAAGATCAAGACATATTCAGGCTTCAATAAATAGTTGGAAGTCTTGTTTGTTTTGTTGTTGTATGATCTAGTCATGTTCATACATTATTGTTGTACCAAACCATCATAAACTTGTGAGTGTGAGTGGTTAGTATTTTAGTCCTTCAAATACATTGTGTGTGGGAGTGGTTGTACCTTTGCAAAAGAACTCGACATCTAGCTTAGTGTCGGAAATAATATGTAAGCGAAGTGTAAAGGTTTCACCTCTGGTGAAAAGAGCTTGCTGACTAATGAAGTTAAACTCTCGAGTTGGAGACTCGGGGAGTGGAGTAGGGCAAGGAAAAAGATTCCTTGTAGATCGAACCACTATAAACAACTTGTTGTGGTTTGATTGTTTCTTTCCTTATTTACTCTTTATATGTTGCTTGCATATTGTTTGATATTCACTAACATATCTTTGATCAATATCAATTGATCATTACAATAAGTTTCAAAACGAAGTTTTTAATCGGTAAACTATTCAACCCCCTTCTAGTTTTCCACAATTGGTACCAGAGCCTCGTTGCTCAAGAATTTCTAAAATATATTGTATTTTATAAACTTGAAACGATCCATGGATTCCGAAAACTTTAAAGAATGGCAATCTATGCAAAGACCACCACTCTTTGAAACCAATGGATTTATCTATTGGAAAAACCGTTTTGAAACATATGTAAAGTCAAAAGATATAGATCTTTGGTTTGTTATAATTAAAGAAGACTTTAGTCCTACAACAAAAGATATTTCTAGCGATGATCAAAAGAAATTAATAGCTAAAAATAATGAAGCTAAAATGATGCTTTATAATGTTTTACCTAGAAAAGAATATGAAAGAATTTTTATGTGTGAAACCGCAAAAGAGATTTGTGAATCTTTAATTATTAGTTTATTACACATCAAGGCAAGAACGGAATCTAGTGGCATCGTTTTGAGATGTGAAGACTCATCAAATCCCGATATCATTCATGTGCAGCGTTTTGCTACTCGTTAAGTCAAAGTTTAAGCAAAAGATGATAGGTGTATAGTCTTGTTTTTGTTACGTCCCATGATCTTGTTTGGGATTGTTTTGTCAATGGTGTTGTGTGATTATGAAGCTTTTGGGGGAAACTTGACACTTGAAAAGGTTTTCAATTTTTTTTTTCATTATTTTTTAAATTTTTTCTTGAGAAATTTATGATGAATTTGAGATTTATGGTATTATATTGGTCATTCATTCATGCCATTTTAATTCTTTGTGGGGGGAGTATATTCATAATATGTCAATTCTAAAGTTTAGATTATATTGTTAATCTTATCTTAACTGTAAGATGGCGTATTGGGTTATTGAATGAGCACTTTTGTAAAAGAAGATGCTAAATTCATGTAATGCTAGATGTCTACTGATTAACCAAACTTGATATAAATCGATATAAGGCTCAGTAGAACCTTAAAATGAATTGAGCCTCAAGGAGTTCTAGCCTAATTAGAAGGTTATTTAATAAGCAAGCTTGAACTCGAGCTTCTTACACGAAACTCGCTTAAGCTATTGAGCCTAAGTGAGCCTTCAAAACTTATACATGTGTGTATAAATAAAATGATAAAAAAACGCAAACACGGGCTCCATAAAGCTCACCTCTTACACATAGATTTTTATAAAATTTATAAAAAGAATTATAAATACTTGTAAACGAGCATGAACCCAACCGGAGCTTTCACAATAAAGTTTGAAATGAGCGGTTCTCTAAGTTAAGTAAGCTGAGAGTTGAGCTCGACTAGTTAATTTTGTAAGGGGTGATTCTTTTGAATTTTGTGAAGCATTATACGACATTGTATACTTCACCTAATGTATATATAGATAATGATAATAATATTTTTTGGCAGTTTCTGCAAAGGAAGGTATCAAATTATATAAGTGTCTCATATTTATAAAAATGCTAAAATTGTATTTCATTTTTATTTTTTTACAATAAAAATAAATTTTACATTTTAGAGTTTCACATGTTGACACCGTTAAAATATTATTTAATAATTTCGCAAGAGTTATTTTTTTATTCCAAAAGAAACAAAAGCTAAATAATTTTCTTAATCATCTACACGAGAGAGAAATACAATCGAGACAACTATATTATCATCTATACTACTACCTTGTTAAAGTCAAACAACCATAGGGAGATTCTATAGTTTGAACACTTAATTCTGCACCACATCCTTTAACTATTAAACTCAGAAATTTACATTTCAATTCATCCATCAGAGAACATCTACAGCCTTTCAATATTCATGAGCAACCTCAGATTTCTTTGATATCACCATTTCTTTGCATCCTCGCTTAGAATAACTCAAAGCTTTCTCAGATCGCTTTGCATCGTTGTAACCACCTCCACATCAAGAAGTTATGGAACCAGAAATCAAGATGTTAGAAGAACAATAAAATTTAAGCAACTCATCAAAGCAAAGAAACCTCCCTCATCTAGACATCTAGTGGGTACTATCAGTTCACACTATCATTCATTAAGTGACGAAAAGATGAAAGGCATGCTCAAAGAATGGGGAAAAAGATAAAGAAATCAAAAGCAAAGAAGAACAACCAGATTCAAGCAGCCCAACAAAGAACGCAACCCATCCTTCAGTGGGTACTAACACTTTAAGGGGGTATCTTAGGTTATAATCCATCCATTGGGTGTTTATACACAGAACAATGTTGACCCAAGTTTCACCACCCTGATGATGTCTCCAATGGACTCCAAATTCAAGTAACACCTTATTTTACCATTTAATTCACAATGATGCGTATAAGAAGCTAGAAATAAATTTTGGTTGCACTCAACCTAGATTATTTAGATTACTTCCCATGATAAATATCTTGTAACAACTATTTAAGGTCAACATTTCTCTTAGTTCAATTTTGTAATAATTTCAGGTATTGGCATACGTTCATGGTGATACTAGTAGCATATTCAGCATGGGCTTATCCATTTGAAGTTGCATTCTTAATAACCACTTCTTAGTCACTAACGAAGATATATACATTTTCAATTTCATAGTTGACGTTTTCTTTTTGTTCGACTGGGTTTTAACATTTATTAGTTGGTTTCTTTGACCCGACAACTCAACTTCTCAGTTGTGATCCAAAAAGTATTGCCCTAAGGCACCTGACAATATTGGTTCATCCTGGATGTGCCATCCACATTGCCATTTGAATTGTTCTCCTAATTCCTTACTGGCAAACACAGTAAAGGTCTCCTTTTTACTGTCTTGAGTTTGCTTCAATTAGATACATGTCACATGAATGGCATGTGTTATGTTTAACAACATTTGGCGGGAAAAACAGTTGAACACTTTCTAGTGTATAATAAAAAAAAATCCCACTTCGTTTCATTCATTTTAGGATTTCTCGATTTAGGTTGTGGGTATTCAAAAAATATCCGTATTCGGATATCCGAAAATTTGATCAGAATTTATTAAAATCGGATATCAAGAGCACATAAGAACAACTAGATTCAAGCAACCCAACAAAGAACACAACCACTCTTAACACAACCCCTCATTCAGCGTGTACTAGCACTTTAAGGGGGTATCGTAGGTTATACTCCATCCACTGGGTGCTTATACGCAGAACAATGTTGGCCTAAATTTCACCACCTTGATCATGTCTCCCATGGACTCCAAATATAGGTAACACCTTATTTTACTATTTAATTCACAATGATGCGTATAAGAAGCTAGAAATAAATTTGTGTTACACTCAACCTATATTATTTAGATTACTTGCATGATAAATATTTTGTAACAATTATTTAAGGTCAACATTTCTCTTAATTCAGTTTTGCAATAATTTCAGGTATTGACATACGTTCATGGTGGTACTAGTAGCATATTCGGCATGGGCTTATCCATTTGAAGTTGCATTCTTAAAACCACTTCCTAGTCACTAACGAAAATATATACATTGTCGACTTCATACTTGACGTTTCCTTTTTGTTCGACTGGGTTTTAACATTTATTAGTTGGTTTCTTTGACCCGACAACTCAACTTCTCAGTTGTGATCCGAAAAGTATTGTCTTAAGGTATCTGACAATATGGTTCATCCTGGATGTGCCATCCACATTGCCATTTGACTACTTCCTTACTGGCAAACACAGTAAGGGTCTCCTTTTTGCCGTCTTGAGTCGGCTTCGAATAGATATATGTCACATGAATGGCATGTGTTAAGCTTAACAACTTTTTGCGGGAAAAACAGTTGAACACTTTCTAGTGTTATATAAAACAATTTCCCACTTTGTTTCATTCATTATAATATTTCTCGATTTAGGTTGTGGGTGTTCAAAAAATATCCGTATTCGGATATCTGAAAATTTGATCAGAATTTATTAAAATCGGATATCAAGGGCACAGAAGAACAACCAGATTCAAGTAGAACAAAGAATACAATCAATCCTAACACAACCCCTCCTTCAACATGTACTAGCACTTTAAAGGGGGGTATCTTAGGTTATAATCCATCCATTGGGTGCTTATACATAGAACAATGTTGACCCAAGTTTCACCACCCTGATCATGTCTCCCATGGACTCCAAATACATGTAACACCTTATTTTACTATTTAATTCACAATGATGCGTATAAGAAGCCATAAATAAATTTTGCTTGCACTCAACCTAGATTATTTAGATTACTTGCATGATAAGTAATTAAATATTTTGTAACAGCTATTTAAGGTCAACATTTCTTTTAATTCAATTTCGTACTACCTCCGTCCCAAAATTATTGTCCACAAACAAAAAACAAACAGTTTAAGAAAAACATCATTATTACAGTTTTCTCTTTCTTACTTTTTGCACAAAGACAATATTTACCATTAATCAATTAATTTATAACTTTTTTAAATTTTGTAATAATAACATCAAATGAGGGTAATAAGGTAAACTTGATTTTGGGACATCCGAAAAAGAAAAGTTTGACAATAAATATAGGACGGAGGTAGTAATAATTTCAGGCACTGGCATACGTTCATGGTGGTACTAGTAGCATATTCAACATGGGCTTATCCATTTGAATGCATTCTTAAAAACCACTTCTTAGTCACTAACGAAAATATATACATTGTCGACTTCATAGTTAACGTTTTCTTTTTGTTCGACTGGGTTTTAACATTTATTAGTTGGTTTCTTTGACCCGACAACTCAACTTCTGAGTTGTGATTCGAAAAGTATTGTTGTAAGGTACCTGACAATATGGTTCATCCTGGATGTGCCATCTACATTGCCATTTGAATTGTTTTCCTACTTTCTTACTGGCAAACACAGTAAGGGTCTTTTTTTGCCGTCTTCAGTTTGCTTCGATTAGATACATGTCACATATAAAACAATTTGGGAAAAACACTTGAACACTTTCGAGTGCTATATAAAACAATTTCCCACTTTGTTTCATTCTAGGATTTCTTGATTTAGGTTGCGAGTGTTCAAAATATATCCATATTCGGATATTCGAAAATTTGATCATAATTTATTAAAACACTAAGAAAAACACCACCCCGTATAATCCGTATTATTAGAGCAAAATAGTTTATAGCCAACTATAAAGTATGTTTGGCCCAGAGCGTTTATTAGCAGTTAAGGGCGTTAAACAGTGAAAGTTATGACTTTTAGTTCTTGTTTTGCAAGCATCAATTAGCTTTATATTTTCTTTTTGAAATGATTATTTTTCAATGCTTCATAAATACTACTATAATATTATACTACCTCCGTCTCATATTTATAGTCTATCTTTCCTTTTTCGGTCGTCCTAAAATAATTGTCCACTTCCATAAATAGATATGGAATATATATCAAGTTTACCATATTAGTTGAGGTTATTATTACAAACTTTAAAGAAGTTAGAAATTAATTAGTTAATGATAAAACTGTTTTTGTGCAAAAAAAAAAAAAAAGTTGTAATGATATTTTTCTTAAACTGTATCAAAAGTTATTACAAAGAAAACAGCCGCTGCTTGGTAAATGCTACTCCTTCTTACCAAACACACCCAAAGTCAAATAAACAAACCCACATATAAAAAAAGCCCTAAAAACACACACTCAGACACACACAAACACAAATGACTACAGAACCCACCACCGAGCACCCGGAATCACCGAAGAAATGGCCAGGGTGGCCAGGAGACTGTGTATTCAGACTCATAGTACCAGTACTTAAAGTAGGTAGCATCATAGGTCGCAAAGGGGAGCTAATTAAGAAGATTTGCGAGGATACAAAAGCTCGTGTTCGTGTTCTCGATGGCCCTGTTTCTAATCCTGACCGCATTGTAAGATTTGCGAGGTTTTAAGTACTTTTAGTTATTGAATTGGTTGTTAAAAACTGTTTTTATTGTTGTTGTTGGGTGGGTTAGTACAGGTAGGTTGTTGTTTTTACGGGGTGTTTGTTTAAGCGATTAGTACGAGGTTATTTGATTTCGGATTATGTTACGTAAGTCTCGAATTTCTAGCTTAGGACTTGTGGGCTTATATGACATTGTTATGATACAAATTATAAAAAGGTTATATAAGGGGGCGTTTATTTAAGCTATGCGTGGCTTATGAGCTTATTTGTGTTTCGGCTTATTTTTCATAAGGCCCAATTTTTCGGCTTATTTTGAGACTTGTGGGCTTATATAAGCCCATAAGTCTCAAAATAAGCTGGAAAATTGGGGCTTATGAAATATAAGCCGAAATCAAATAACCTCATAAGCCCACATATAAGCTTAAACAAACACCCCCTAAGTCTCAATATAAGCCGAAAATATGGGGCTTATGTAATATGAGCCGAAATCAAATAAGCTCATAAGCCCATATATAAGCTTAAACAAACACCCCGTGAGGGCTTAGCTATTAACATAAAGGTAGATAGCGTGGTTTTTAGGTGAGTTAATGATGTAGGGTGTACGATACAAGTGCATTGTGTAAAAGGGGACATTAGTACAAGTAGATTGTTGTTTTATGACATTAGCGCTTGGATTATAATCTAGAGGTGAATAGTGTGGTTTTTAGTTGAATTGATGACTTAGGGTGTGTGAGATAAGTGTATTGCGTAAAATGGGACATTAGTTCAAGTAGATTGTTGTTTTATGACATTAGGTCTTGGATATTAACATAAATAGCATGATTAATAGGTGAAAATAGTGAGTGTACGATAATAATAGTATAATACATTGCATAAACTAAACGGATTAGGTTGTCTGTTTAGGTTACCCGGGGAGGGCGAGTCTTTGAATCAGATTTACGTGGCCTAACCGGGGTATTCTCGTGACTGTTTCTGACCCTTTCCCTAGCCAACCCAAGATGTGTACCTAGTGAGGCTTGAAGGTGAGACCTCTTGTAAGGACATTAGGGTGCCTGACCACTAGGCCACCTTGGTGGTTGATTGAAAATAGATTAATAGTACATTACATAGAGCGGAATAATTGTAAAAGTAGATTCTTATTATATGACGTCAGTCCTATGTTTAAAATTAGAGAGTTAGAGGTATATAGAGTGTAATTGAAACACTATGGATTAGAGTTTATGTTACTTTTTTACGATGCGATAGATATTTGGGTTAGAGGTATATAGAACATTAGTTTATGTTAGTTATGTTAGAGGTATATAGAATGTAATAAAAACACAAGTGATTTCAGTGGTAAATCATAACTTTACGACTGTAATTCTGTGGATATAGTATTGGAATTGGGATAGCACCCAACTAGATTTCTAGTTTAAAGTTAGTAATGAACACTAATTTCAGTTTCTACAGAACCTTTAGCGCATGTGAAAACCGTCTAATAGCTCTGGTTATGCAACTCCTTATGCATTTTGGTGTCGGATTATAATGACATTTAAGTTTTTATTCTGCATTCTATCACGTTACAGAGGGTTTTGGCATCTAGTCCTATTGTAGTTTTTGTTTTCCGTTTTTTAAGTGTGCTCTTGACTCAGGTCTTCTAATTCTCTACTTGTTTAGGTCTTAATATCTGGCAAGGAAGAAACAGAGGCACCGTTGTCACCTGCAATGGATGCTGCGATAAAAGTTTTCAAACGCGTTAATGGATTTCCCGAGGATGAGGCTGCTGGTTTAGCATCCGTCCCATTTTGCTCAATTCGACTATTGGTACCATCAATGCAAGCCATAACTCTAATTGGGAAGCAAGGATCTACAGTCAAGGCAATACAGGAGACCACTGGTTGTGCCGTTCGTGTGGTCTCTACTGGTATAGATTCTATTGTAAATTTAAGAGTTATTGTTATTCACATATGCATTATATCGTATAGGATATTGGTATTCTACGTCGTCAATTTTCTCATTGGGTCTTTTTGGTATTATTGTTCTCTGATAGAAATTAGTGATCATTGAGAAAAGTCAAACTTAATGGAACTTTGGGAAGTAGGACCAATTCCGGCCAATTTCAACAGAAAATTAATGAACACAAAATGGATTTGTTCTATGTTGGCTCTTTGATTTGAGAAATTATGGTAGTAGTAATGGTGGTAGTTGGTGCTTATAAATGTCCTGTTTTCATAAGTGTATATTTTTTATATTTTTTTTTCCGATACCTATAATTCTTTTAGCGTATTCTCAGGCTTACCTTTTTTCATCAAAGTTTCATTCGCGTTCTTTGTAAGCCAGTTATAAACACCTCTAATCTACAATCCACTTTTTTTTCAGAGGGTGCAATCAAATTATATGCAAGCGCAGAAGATAGAATTGTGGATTTACAAGGAGAACCTGCGATTGTTCTGAAAGGTTTAGAAGCGGTGGTAGGACACCTTAGGAAGTTTTTGGTCGATCATAGTGTTCTTCCCCTATATGAAACTACTGTAAGTTATTCTCATTTAGTGGCTAATAGGATCACCATATCACACGCGCCAATGTCTCAATGATTAATATTAAGCTTTTTTATGCAGCACAATGCCAGGATTGCACCAGAAAATAAAGTGGAGCCATGGGCTGAAAGATCGATAATGAATGGTGGTTCACATGCTCAGGTTGGTAGTGATTATCCTCTTTCACTGAAAAGTGAATCACTGCTTCTTGACCGTTTGCTCCAACGTGAGTCACGGGTTTCTTCATCTGGACTTTCGTTATATGGACGTGATCATGAGTTACCCACAACACGTTCTTCTGCGCTTGGTATTGATAGTAGCACTTTTGTAACTCAGGTCAGTACCCTAAAAGCTAATTATTGTAACTCTTTAAATTTTAATGGTGGCAAGATGGGTGGGTCTGGCAGGTTAATGGGTTTGAGTCAAAATGATTTATATTTTAGCATGAGTAGAAACAGGTCCTGTGTAGGGTGGGTCAGTAATTGTTATCACTGTATGAAATCTAACATTATGGTTCATATAAATAGGTTGTTCAAACCATGCAAATACCAGTAGTTTATGCTGAAGACATCATTGGCGTTGGGGGAACGAATATTCAATATATTCGTCGCACAAGTGGTGCTATTCTTACCGTTCAAGAGAGTCAAGGTTTACCAGATGAAATGACCATTGAATTGAAAGGGAGCTCGTTACAGGTTCAGACTGCGGAACAACTTATTCAGGCAAGCAGCTTTATTTTTCCCTTGCCCTTTCCCCCACTGGTTGTCCTTTTTGTTTTATACGAGCTGAATCGCATGTGTGTAGATATACATTAACATAAAGCATTTGATATTCTAATTACAAAAATGAAGATTTTGAGTATTAGATCAGAAAATCCTGACCTTTAATAACACCTTGGTCTAAATTTAATCTTGTTGTGTTTGAAATCCCCAATAGGCCAAGAACCTTAAAAAGTTTCTTTATTTCTTTTTAGTGGGTTCTAACATAATGTCAAATTCATCTGGACTTTGGAGTTGGTTAGTGAATATTATTGATTGTTATGAAATCAACACGTTTATAAAATTGGGTGCCTATAAAGGTTAATTGCTAACCTAAAAATGACTGTACAAATCAAGTGCAATTAAGCGTGTACACGTACACGGTATTATTTGGTATTTATGCAAGTAAAGTCGTTCATTTGCAACAAAAGCTAAATATAATTTCTTTTAGACTGTAATAATATGAGTTAAAAAATCTTGCTACGGAGTATTATGCTATTTTGCTACAACTATTTCTCTAAATGACCAGTTTTAGGGCAACTCACAAATTTTTACTCATAAATAATTACTCCCATAGTTGAGAAAAAACGACTGATGAGCACCTTAAGAGAAAGCCATGTATCCTGATTTACCTTTACGAGACATTTAGCTCAACAGTTAGCTGTCCTATGCAGTCAAAGTAATGAGAACACTTAACTGCTAGGTAGGCCTTAGTAGATGTTTTTTTCCCTATAAAAACGTTTTCATCTTTTGAATCATTAATTCATTATGCTTGAGGTTTTTTTTTTTTTTTTCAAAGTGAACTGTCAATAGCTTGCAAGAATGAATCACTTTGGACAAATTTGTGGAAATGAAAAGAAGATCATCTTACAAATTTGTTCAACATTGTCTATTATTGCGATGAAGGTCAAACTATAATTAAAAAAGTAAGAGGTAGTGAAATGGGTGGGTTGTGTAACATGTTGAAACGGATAATTTTTGTATGTGTTGAATTGACCCAAGACCTTTTTTTCCCCTAAATTCTTTTATTTATTATATCCGATTATCGTAAAATGATTATAAAGGGAGGACTAATCACTGATCGTATGTTATGTTAACTTACTCAGGAATGCATAGACAACCACAAAGATTCCATTCGAAGTGGTTATGGCAACGTGGAGTCAGGTCTAAGATCTTCTTACCCTCGGTTAAGAGATTCTTTTTCTTTCCAACAGTCGTATGATGGGTATGGAATGTCTGGTTTAGGTGATTACGGTAGTTACAGAATGTGAAATGTATCAAACTAAAAGCTTTCTTTCTTTTATCATTTTCCATGAAAGAAAAGCTTGTTACTCTCGCCTCTTGTGCATGCATTCACGTTCTATTGAATGCTTTATGAACATGTAATTAGGTTGTATGTTTGCTTGTTCAATCAGGAATACTAACGGTTTTGCTTTTGAACTTGGTATTGTTTGTGCACAATTTGCAGGAAAGTTATCTAACAATGTTTACAATTGTCATTTGTATCTTTTTTGTATGTTTTGTGACATATAATTAGGTTGGACATATGCTTGTCTGATTAGGATTATCAACCGATTTCGTTTGCAGTATAACCAATTAAACATATTTGCTGTAGTATTATTTTGTGTGAAAGGTAAAAGAATTGCAAAGAAGGTATAAAATCTCACATTTGCTGTTATTTTGAGTTTTTTTTTTGACAAAATCTGTTTTGAAAAACAAATATATTAGCCACTTTTCCAGAAAAACGGAAGTCTGGTATCTTATTTAAGCAAAATTCAACCATCTTGATGATCTGGTATCTTGTTTAAGCAAAATAGTAGAGTTTATTATGAACTTTCTTCTCAGAAAATAAAAAATAAAAAGTGTCAATACATTATTTTTTCAATTAAAAATTTTTTCTAGTTATTTTAGTTTTTCTCAACTAGAAAACTTTCCTAGTTTTTTCTTTATTTATTTATTTTTTTTTGGAATGGGGAAGTTTGTAAAGTACTTTTCGAAAATTAAGGTTGCCTTTGGTTGTAGATGAATAAGGAACTTTTTTAGAAAAAAAAAAAAGAAAATGAAACAAAATATAAAACGTGTTTATATACATTATTTCTAGAAAAGATTTAAAAATACAAAAGTCTCTTTTCAAATATATAATTAGAGAGAGTTTATTTGGTGACTTATATTTTTTTTGCACACTGAAAGATAAATTTTAGTCAGTAATTTTATAAAATAAAAAAGAAAATAAGGAGATTAATTGATATTTCAATTAAACCTGCTTTCGCATCTCTTTTATAAAATGACATATCTTAGGATCCACCATGGTAGTTTCGTGAAAAGCCTAAAACCTATATAAAACTTTATCTTTCATTTTAACCATAGCCATAATTTGTTTACGTATACGTGCATGTGAAGAGGTTCATATTCTTGAGCCTATTCATAATTTAACGACGTGTTATTATGAATCATTTGAAGAGTTGTAAAAGGTTTATCATAGTGAACATGGGTTTATAACATCAAAAGGTTTATAATTTAATGATTATGACCCATGTAAAGTTTTCACCATCATGGACGCTTCTTAATTAACGTAAATCATTACCCTACATAAATTATACAATCGTGATTTAACATTTAATTGTTTTCAATACATGGCGCACTTTCATATAATTCTAGAAAACTTTTTTTTATTTATTTTTTTTTTTTTTTTGGTACAATATTTTCTTGATATATCACACGATGTAGATCGATCTATAAGTTCGGAAACTCAACATGCTACCGTAAAATAAACATAAGTTTTTGTGCATAGATCCAAATGATTCATCGTTTTTGCCATTGAAAAGCATATCATTAGTATTCTAACCATATATTATATATAAAATTTGAACCTCCAAATCAATATAGTTTATTCACAAGTTGGAGAAAATAGAAGAATTTTTAGGATTTATTATTGAAACTATTGCTTATACCTGGGTTGTTTAGGATTGCATTTTGAAACTGCTTATGAAGAGGATGTTCCTGATTCCTTATTGAATCGCTAATCCTTAATTGTGACAAGAACGGTAACTAGATAAAAAAAACACCAATAACATGCACAAAGAAAGTATTATATAAACTTTAGAAACTTTTTCAATTTTTATGCATGTATATGCCGTGTGCAAGTATTATATAAACTTTATAAACATTTTCAATTTTTATGGACGCATATGCCGGTTTACGCAATTTGCTTAATATATTCGTATAAATTTATATGAATGCATCTTTGTTGTCAATTGTTTAGCAAGTTGCATAGTTATCAAAACTCAATATGGATATTAAATCTTCTAATAATTTTAGTAAAACAAAATCCTAAAACTAACCCGCTCATTGGGCGAGTCTAGCTAGTACTATAGTAAAGAAAAACAAAAAAAGGTAACTTAAATAAAGCTTGAAACGCGTCTCAACTTTCAAAATTTGGCTTTTCTATATAAACTTCACCATATTCCCACTTGTACCAAAAGTATATTTTTTTGAACGATACACCAAAAGTATACTGTATTTCGAGAGAAATTGATGTGCGTGTTAAAATATACTGCTTCTTTATATATATTGTTGTGGATGGTTTGTTGTTGGACTATCATATTCGACAATGAATGCCAACATATACATTAACGTACATGAAAGTTCAATAATTTATACGTGTCATTATTGTTTTTACATGGACCAAAGATAAAATATACGTGTCCTTCTACTTTCCTATCCCACATGGACCAAAGATAAAATATACTGCTTCTTTATATATACTGTTGTGGATGGTTTGTAAAAATAAGTATTAGTATATTGTTGTTGGACTAGCATATTCGACAATGAATGCCAACATATTCACTGACATACATGAAAGTTCAATAATTTATACGCGTCCTTTATATATATTGTTGTGGATGGTTTGTACAAATAAGTATTAGTATACTAGTAGGGTACTTGCGCGTTGCAGCGGCGGACGTCATACAATTAAAATATTTAACGAATTTTTTTTAGTTTTATATTTTACAATACAATAAATATACGGACGATGACAATTCAGTTTGAATATTGATATCGATAACAAAATTTTCATATAAAATTGTAGATTATCCACGTGATGATAATGAATGAGTTGGTAGTAGGTATATTGTGTATGAGGTAAAATTAATGTTAATGAAACCGTAGATCATAAGTTATCATTAAATAAAAACACCATTTTTAAAAATCACTTACATTATACTAAGAAAATTTAGTTCTCAAAATAATGTTTATTAAATTTGTCACATAGATGGATGATACAAGTAAAGATTACTTATAAAGATAAAGTAAAAATAATTATTCAATAAATCATGTGGGTTCTTTAAAGAGTATATTTGTTAATATTCAAATATATATATATATATATATATATATATATATATATATATATATATATATATATATATATAGAGTTTGGATCATTTAAAACATGATCTCGAGAGAAAAGTGATCTCAACCGTTAGATCACCCTCCTCCCCTCTTTTTTCCTCTTTTTTTACCTTTATTATTCTTTAGGAGTGTTTTGTAGATTCACACCTTTCATATATAATGCCTAATTTTCTCTTTTTCTTTTCTTCTTCCATCATTTCACACACCGATTTTTTCTCATCGTTTTGTATCTTATCTCTCACTTTTTCTTTTCTCTCAATTCCACACCGATTTATCAAATCCTCTCAAGATTAACGAAATCATCTCATCTCATCACGAAATCATAGCGTGTTACATGATAAGATATCATGCTATCAGATTCACAATATCATCTCATCATAATATATCAAATTGAAGATCAAATTAAGGTTTGTAACTGATTTCGATTATAGATCATTATTTTTCTACTTAAAATCAATTATAAAGCTTATATACCTGATTGTTGTTGTTTTATCTGTATGAATTTTTATTCATATTGAGTTAGGGTTTTGTTTTTATGAAAAATTGATTTGCTAATCATCATCTTTGTTTATTGATGTAACGATTATCAGATTTTATTGACATGATTCATTGTATAGAATAGTCATTTAAAGCGAATTTGAGAAATAAACACATGGAGAGCATGTTTACAAAAAACTACACACCAAGTGTTTGATAAAATGTCTGAATGAGACTTTATAACTACGATGCACTAATTTTACACTGTAATGCCCTAATTTTTGTGAATAGATTTTAGTTACACTGTGATGCCGTAATATTTAATGAGTGAAGTAGCAAACTAGAACTTACAAGTTTTGATAAGCAAATTAACAGTTTTTTTGTATGTACCATTTAGTTGTGCTAGTGTTACTTGGGTAATGCTAACTATCAATGAAAGTTAAAAGATAATGTAATCAGAATCAAATACCGAGTCTTTAATTAAAATCAAAAATCATGATCGGTTTGTATCTTTCTAATTTATAAGTATATATTAATTCCAGGAGCAACAAATATATGCATGAGTTTAGTTATGTAGTAAGAGATATATGAATGATTTTTAAAGGTTGATGCTATATATGCCCTTGAGTTTATTGGTGGCGGCACTCAAGTACCAAAATTTGTAGGTTTGTTGCTATTTCTTTTTTATTCGGTTTTATAAATGCTAATTGAAAGTTTTGTTATTCACTTTATATTCATTCGCAAGACCGTCATGAGGTGACATTGTCTTAAGCAAAGCTACCTAAAATGTTTTTTTTGGTAATATAGTTCCACATGAACCTTAAATAAATATGGGAACTAATTAGAATATTTTGGATTGCGTTTTCTATGCATCCTCTTTTTTTCTACATTTATAAGTTGCGGTTATGCGATGCAAGTTACTTTTACCACTAATATTAATGTATCCTTTTTCACAGGATAAGCTTCAAGGATTTCTTAGGAGAAGTGATCTTGACATACATCTAGATGAAGAAGAGGCTATAGTTTTAGGTGCTTCATTACATGTTGCAAATCTGAGTGAAGGAATTAAATTGAATCGTAAGCTTGGTATGATTGACAGCTTGGTATGATCGACGGTTCTATGTATGAACTCATGATGGATCTAGATGGTCCTGATTTTATAAAAGATGCGAGCACCACACAGTTACTTGTGCCACGGTTGAAAAATTTTACATGTCAATGTAAATCTTAATTAATAGTTATAGTCTTTGTAATTTGTGATAATCACGTAGAGCTTCTTTTGATTTTGTCTGAAATTCATTAAATTGACCAAACAGATGCACTAAAGTGACTCAAAAAGATGTACTAAAGTTCATCAAACAGATGCAGTAAAGTTGCGTCATATTTTATCATGTTTCCCTTTTGTATGTATTTGCCGTAATTACGAATGTTTTCTACACATGCATATAGTTACTGATCTTGTACTTGTATGTTTGATAGTGTCTGAAGTGGATGTTAAAGTGCATAACTTAATACAGAACAGCATGGAACGTTCATACATAAAAGTTATCCCACTTATAAAACTAGCGCAAAGGCAATGGTTTTGAATAAGTGTAACAGGGAAAAGTAGATAATAACATGTTTATCTTGTGTTGTAAACTCCCTATAGTAAAGAAGATATACAATCTGTATAGATCTTGTATATATTAGTATCGCGTTCAGACTTGTGAATTGACTTCAGCTTCAAGATTTCTTTATAATAAAGTTCCATATTCTATATTTGTGGTTTTAATATAAATCTATTTCTTTATCACATTCATTACTTTGGAATGTTGTTATCAGTGGATGATGTAACAGGTGGTATCTCAGTAGAGTGTATTTCTTTATCACATTCATTACTTTGGTATGTGGTTTTAATATAAATCTATTTCTTTATCACATTCTATATTTGTGGTTTTATTATAAATCTATTTCTTTATCACATTCACTACTCCAATGCTTTCTCAAGCTTTAAGAGAATGTTGTCCCGTTTAATATTTAACATTGATCCTTTTATTATTTACCCTGATGCACTTTTTTTTGTAAATGCAGTTTTTTGTTTCTAAGTCTTGATCGGATATTTCATTCTAATAATTTATTAATAATCATTCAATTTTTTTACTTGAAAAAATAGTATGTTTTTTAGTTCAATAATTCAACTAAATTTGAAAGATTTTTTTTACTATATGAATTATACCTTAGCCAAACAGATGCACTTTCTTCTATGTATTGATGCACTTTTATTTTCAACATTGACGCACATGTGTTTTTAAATATTTGATTGAGGCTGATAGGTGAAGTGGATAATTTATTTAAATCATATTTTATTTTGAACACTGTGTGAGATAATCGATCACTAAATTGCATACACTATAAGTTATGATCACATAAATCCCATACACTATTACGGTAATTTTGAGGCTCATAGAGTTGTAAACTTGAGGAAAATACATAACTGATCATATTAATCGACCACTTGAATCCATGAAATTATAAACTTGGAGACACAAAGTGCAATAAATTTCAAAGTTAGATTTTTAAATAAAAAACAGATATTACTTAACTACCATGCTAATGTAATTGAAAAACTTGCAATACAAGCAACAACTAATAAGCAAATCATTGAGTAAAACTTAATAACACTGATTTATAAAAGGAAAAATATGTAGACCAAAATTTGAAGCTACTCAAAAGCCAATGCGTTCTCCCTTCGGATCTCCTCTTTTTTCTTCAGAAGTGAAATCGTTATTGATGTTGAATTTTTTTCGGATTTATTCTGGTGTCTTTCCCTTCATCATATCAGCAACAATCTGACAAATATGATCCAACAACTTCTTGATTTTGAGATAGTTTGCGGCCTGAAAAAAATATAAAACCTTTAATGGGTATCCTAAAGACAACAAGAATGTACAATTCAGGGTATTCATCGTAAGTTCATAGAAAACCTACTCTGTTAAGTAACTTGGCTACTACTCGTTGGTCCAGCACAATTGTTCATCCACTTGATCGCATCAGGCCATGAATAGACAGAAGAACTATTACCCTTCACTTTATGGGAGTAGTTCTCCTCATGACTCTATGCAACAAAAAATATAAATGTAACAAACATATAGAGTAATGTATAATGTTGATGCACAATGTATAATACAGATGCATTAATGTATAATCTTACACTAAAGTAGACCTTTCGAGCTAAACTGGACCTTTCAAGTGGATTGACATTATCCTTATCTTTGTTTTGTTTGTTGGTCTTTTCTGCTACAATAAAGTCACCAAGTTAGCAAAAATTATGGAAAATTCTTTTAGATTAGTATTTTCCCTGAGTGTGCGAAACTTATACTCATAACTATAAAACTGACTCATTTAGATGCCCTTAAACAAACAGATGCCCTTAAATCATATGAACATATGCCTTTAAATCATATAAACATGTGCCCTTATACATACAGGTTCACTTAAACAAACAGGGAAAGCTCATATCATGGGTTTTAAGCTAAGTACAATAAATGTGACAAGTAATCATAAAAAGTGTCAAAACCCAAAAGCTACAATAATTATGACAATTCAGCCCGTTTTCATATGAATGGGTCGATTCCAGTTGTATTTTATTTAAAAACGGTCAATTCCACAAAAATCAAGTTGAACAAGGAAGGTCATATCATGGTTTTTAAGTTAAGTACATGAGTTTAGATATTTTGACCCGCTGACCTTTTAACGGGTTGATTTGTATCATGTACTTCCAAATATCATTATTAAAGCCATAATTTTTGACTCGCGTGAGTGACCATAAGATATGTCAAACCAAATATCATTAATAAAGCCAAGAACTTCCTTGTCCTACAAATTTACCCGTTTTGGCCCATTGTCTGACACTCTGACCCACACCTATTCCTAGATCTCAAATTGATTAGAAAAACTGAAGAATACAAAATACGATATACCTGACCAAGTCTTAACCAATGGTTGTTAGGTTAATGGAAGAACCAGTACAGGGATGCAAAACCAAGTAGTTGTTGTGGATCGTCCTGCTAATCACTTTTATTCTCAACTACAAGATACATTTGCTAGTCGGATCAATGACCTCAATAGGATTGCTAACTAATACATAAACATAAGAAGTGAAGAAATTAGCTTAAATGTACGCTATAACCATGCAAAACCACATAATTGTTTAGTAATCCAGAGTAGCTGGATGTTACCATCAATAAGGAGAAGAACAAGTCGTACCAATCTACATTAAAGAAAATCCATGGATTCGCCCTCAATGTGGACAACCTAATTATAATAAATAAAAATGAACAACCGCACCTCAATAACGAAAAATGTGATACATTCTGATACAACACGAATTTTCAATAGGCACTAAAGACCTTTATAACTTACTCTTTAAAATGTGAATTGAAAATGATGGTAAACATGACATGGCCTTTCATGTAAAAGATAAGTGTAATATGTACCTCAAGCTCATCTACTTTCGAATCCTTTAACCCCTGGCTATTCACATATGCACTATACATACAAACATATGCCCAAGGTATGTTCGACGATGCACTAAAATACAAATGGATGCCCTATTATTACCAATGATGCACTAAACATTCAAACAAATACACTAAACATAACATACACACGATGCCTAACGTGTTCATCAATGCACTGAACATACAAACAAATGCACAAGTATTTCCAACGATGCAGTAATCATACAAATGGATGCCATTGTGATTGACGATGCAATAAACATACATATCGATGCACTAAACATTCACACGGATGTCTTAATCTGTCTAATGATGCACCAATCATACTCACTGATATCCCAATCATAATCCCTTTCATACTCACTGATGCTCTAATATGTTCAACGATGCACAAAATATACAAACATATGCCCAAGGTATGTCAAACGATGCACTAAACATACACATCCATGCCTTAGCATGTCTAACAATGCACTAATTATACTCAATGATGCCTTAATATGCTATATGATTCAATAATAATACAAAATATGATATTTTAGACTGATGCAACAATTACAAACACAGATGCATTAAAACAACCTGATGCCCTAACGTGTAATTTGATACTGCAAATTTACACAAAGATGTCCTAAGATGTCATATCCTTCAATAATAAACACATATAATGTAAATTAGTGCATCACAGTTATAAAATCTTACTCAAACATTTTATCAAACACTTGGTGTGCAACTTTAATAAACATAATTTTATGCATTTTTTTGTCAAATTTGTTATAAATAACTAAACATTATAATAAATAAATTAATTAATTAATAAAATATAATTAAAAATGTTATATGTAATTAACTAACCTGAAGAATATCATTGATGATGTAGCATTTGTGAATGAACCGCGCGGTGTGGCGATGGCGGATTGAAGATTAACGTGGTGGTTGCATGACGGAAGACGGTGGTGATGGTGACGGTGAGTCGTCTCACAATACAAATAGAGTAGCTCACCTTCATGGTTGGGCGTCGGTGTGACCGTGGCCGAGTGAAGATTGAAGCAGTGGTTGCATAAGGGAAGACGATGGCGACGGTGGTGGTGGTGACGGTGACTGTGTGTTTGAATCAGTGATTGTATGTGTTTGCATCAGGGATGTGTATTTGGATATGTATAAATAAAGTTGGTTCCTTTTTTTTCTTTTTACCCTAAAGTATGACATGTTATCAAAATCTACCCTGTAACTTTTTTTCTCACTTTTCTATCTAATTATACTTTTCTCTAGAACCGGACTCTATATATATATATATATATATATATATATATATATATATATATATATAGATCCTTGCAAAACATGTATCTTTTAAAGAACAAATAAGTCAATCTCAACCATCCATCCACTTTTCATCTATTGGTCAAATGAAGCCAAAAATAACAAAGAAATGGTAAATTTGGCATTTTAGCTCATTTAATATAAAAACCCACTTTCCATTTTTAAAAAAAAAAACATATCTTGCAAACGGTAAATCTTCAAGCTATGAAAAATATACCATCGCGACGAGAATTAAATCATCTTTATATATATATATATATATATATATATATATATATATATATATATATATATGCACTTTATATACTTTAACGAACTTTTTTTTCGAATTTTCGTCTGAAAAAATCCCACGGGATTCGTAAAAGACAATTTTTTTTCAAAATTTCCGTCCGAAAAAATCACACGGATTAGTAAAAAATCCCACGGATTCGTAAAAAATCTCACGGATTCGTAAAAGACTAAATTTTTTTTTTCACAATTTCACAAGAAAAATCCCTCAGATTCGTAAAAAATCATGATTCATAAAAAATCCCATGGGATTCATAAAAAATCCCACGGGATTCATAAAAAAATCACTTTTACTATTGAGAATCCAAGCCTATTCTTGTGCCCTTTTACTATTGAGGTGGGGTATTATTTTTATTCGTCTCCCATGTGATACTCTTGAGAATACCCTCGAATGCACCTCAAACATTGGTTTTATGACTTTCATCAAGTCATCAAAGGTGGATGTCATCTTCCTAAACGAAACAAATCTGACCTCTACCAAATGAGAAGATAATAAGCCGGCAATTTTACTTATCGCCTCCATGTAAACTCGGAGATGACTCCACAAGGTAGGCAAGATAATCTCTCATCATCGTCACTAAACTCTCAAACACACCCTCATATACACCTCAAAATCGTTTTATCGCTTTCATCAATTCATCAAAGGGCTTCCCAAACGGCCCAAAAAGCGACCTCCACCAAATGACCATATAATAAACCAACACTTTTACTTGTCGTCTTCAAGATATACTCCGGAATTGACTTTAAAAGATAGTCAAGATAATCTCTCATCATCTTTACCACACTCTCCCACACAACTTCAGATATAGTGTCAAACATCAGTTTCATGGATTTCATCAGCTCATCAAACACTAATGTTATTTTCCCAAATGACTCAAAACATTACACAACAAGAATAGAATCTCATAAACGTAATCGAAAAATCTTGAGATTCTTTTACAACTCCCTCTTAACCTTCCTCCACCCAACCACTACCACCACCATCGTAAACTGCCACCACCACATCTTAAACGTAATCGACAAATCCTGTTTTACCTGTGGCTGGTTGATTCGTTAAAAATCAACGTGACTTGATTGTAAATTACTTTGTAACAAATTACATTTTATATGGTGATTTGTTAAAAATCAATGCAACTTTGTTGTATTTAAGATGATTTGGACGGTTGGGTTCCCTTTTTGTATGAATTAGAAAACCGATTGGTTTACCTAATCATTTCTGTTTGAACAACACAGTGTGTGTTATGTGTTTAGGGGGTTAGGTGGAAATAATTGAATGACTAAAATGCCCTTTAGTATATTTGTTCATTTTAATCTAAACCGTTGGATGAAAGAAGAATGGATGGTTGAGATTTTATTATTTGTTCTTTAGATAAATCTTATTTCAGTATTGAACTTCCTCTCATATATATATATATATATATATATATATATATATATATATATATATATATATATATATATATATATATATATATATATATATATATATATATATATATATATATATATATATAACTTAGCCCTTAGCACTTAGCACTTTTGCATCTTGCTTTGAAAAATCGTCCGATTTTATAAAACAAAGTTTCTAGTTTTCAAGGTAAGATTTATTAAAAAAAATTCCAAAAGGCGCATATGTTGATTCTCGAGGCACTCTTGCGATTTAATAATATTTTTTGAACATTGTACATTAGCATGCATTTTTAAACTCTATTGATTTAACAATATCGTTTTCGGACGACTTTTATGGGATAGCCGAACCTGTAAAACCCTAAAAATCTAACGCGTGTAAAAGACCATAATGCCCCTCGAATTTAATATTATGAAATACGTAAAATATGTCAAGCTCATTGAATACACTATAACCTAACTCGTAAGTAACTAACTTGTACAAGTTAATAAATCCGACACACTTATGTTTCAAATGCGCATATCACCCGTTTTCCTTGTGATCCATGGACCAAATGAAATACATAATATACAAGAGCATGTAACTTGAACTAAAGCCCACTATACTAAATTTTGGAAAGGTCAAAATCTCATTTATGATTGTCCTTGATGTTCGGCCAAATTAAATGCCCATGATTCCCCATTTACTCCCATTTACTTCAAATAAATCCCACTTATTCTATCATTTGTAACTTCCATATATCTCATTCAAAATTCACACCCAAAACCCTAGCTACTAAAATGACGGCAAGGGCTTCTTCTCTCTCCCATTTTCTGTCGCCAAGAGGAGAGGTCCAAAAGTAGGTTGTACGAGGTTCGTGTAGGGCGGATATCGTGGGTATCGTGGCACAAAGGTTGTTGGCTGTCGTGGGTTACTAGGGAAAAAGGGAGGCTGCAAGGTTGGTGATGGTGGTGAGTTTCTGGTTCCTGGTCGTGGGTGTCTCCTGGCCAAGAGTATTGGTCGTTTTCTTCATGACCGTGTTTATTCATCTCCTTTCATGCTACAAGGTAACATAATCAATCTCACGCCTCTTTCATCCTTGTTCCCTTTTAAGTCGTGGGTTTTGATTCCCCACTTGCGCACACTTTCACCCTAATAAAACATCACATAAAATGTTATATCAAGGTTATATGAATCATCTTAAGGCCACATAAAATCATGATCTATTATACTCGTTAAAACGACCATTCGAATGTATATTTGATGTATGTACATTGGACCGTTAAAATTTGTTGTATAAGGATATGGGTGTGTATATTTCATATGATTTCATACGTGGGTAATTATATCGAGTCGAGTGTGAGTTATGTGTCTCACAATTATGTGTCGCGTGCAATAATGAATCTTAAATGGTTAGTCCATGTTGTGTCTTGGTCAAATAAAAGGGTTTGTGTCTTGAGCATGTTGAAGCCGTGATGTCGTGCAGTCGATTTCGATCATGTTCATGAAATGAGGTCATACAAAATAAAAAAGGAATTGCATGCATGGGTCTAGTGTGATATTGTGTTTTTCTGTTTGGCTTGTTATATGCGTGTGTGTGTTATATGCGTGTGTGGGTTTTATGCATGTGATTAGCATACAATATATTAGACTGGTATACGCAAGGTCTTGTGAGGGTAAGTTTAAAGGTGATCGCGGGATCAACGGTTGGGTCGTTTAGTGTTTTGAAAGGGTGTCGGGGGAGTCAAGTCGGGGGTTAATCATAATATATTTTTACTAAGTCGTGAATGTTGATTGTTTGAACCGCGAGCGAGCTTGAATATTGATCGAACATGTATAGCGTTAACATTGAATTTGGGAATTCTAAACTAGAATTGAAATATATTAAATATTAAGTTTATTTTACATTTTAAACCCTCAATTTTGGTCATAGTCGCATGCAAACCTTAAATTGTTATGAAAGAAACCTTGATTATGAAATATGAATATCGATGAACCCGAAAACTATGAGAATGCTTCTAAAAATATTGAGCGATAATTAATTCGTGTAGATTCGCTGAAGAAGGAGTAACGTTCGATTCTCGTGTTTTCCGATATTTTTTCATTTACGATTTGAGGTACATATATTCTATCCCTTTTCAGTAGGGATTTCTCCTGACTTTTCAATCCTTGACTTTGCTTCACTTATAATATTCCTTTGCTATGATTTCCTTATGCTATGATCCTTTTGATATGATTCCGACATAATCCTTTGATATGATTCATTTGCTATGATATTCGCTTGTTATGATTATGAACTTGATTATGAACCTTATGATTATGAACCATTTGATTATGAACCTCGATTATGAACTTATGTTATGGAACTCGATATGAACCTTTGACTTCTCGAACCTTTGATATGAACCCTTATGATATGATATGATTATGCTTTGACCCGCGGTTTGATACCCGAGCCAAATATGTGTTCCTAGTCATGAAGGTAACATGACCGTGTCATTGATACACCAATGGCATGACTCGGTGTGTACGAGTGATGTTACACCGTCCCATTATGATATGATATGATATGATTATGAGCTCACTATATGTATATGATTTGGCCACTATGATATGTTCCGGGGCGATGGATGCATCCTAGATATGATATGTTTTAGTGGATTTAACATGATATGATATGATATGATTTATATGGTGAATGATGTGGTATGCAATACGCGTCTTCACATTCCTCGAGCTAGCTACTCCATTTGTTACCGAGGTCTCCTCCTATTATGTATGGTATTCCGAGGTCACCCTTCAATACAATGGTTACTTATGATATGATATGATATGTTCCGGCTCGTGGTAGATTTCGACAACCCTTACACTTTTGATATACCTATACCGTACTTCTTGATTCCCCAACGCACCATATGCTCGTTAATTGTTCATTACTCGGACCTTTATATGACTCACTCTACTACCAAGATATATATATATATATATATATATATATATATATATATATATATATATATCCCATTTCTTTGATCCGTCACACTCTCATTCCGTTATTTCGACTATCGTTCCATTCACGTACCGGGTTATTATATGTTTATTGAATTTGATTATGCTATTCATGTTTTATGTGACTACTGATTATCCTGCTATGATGTGATTAATATGCGGTTATTTTAGTTACCTGTTGTCATCTGATGATATGTGATCTCACTGTTATGTGACCCTCTGAATTGTCTGGTGACCATGCTAATGTGTAATCGATAGTTTCGTTTGTTTATTATGTGTACTTTGTTCAGTTAATCTCGTGGACTATGATTATCCGATAGTATCCTTATCTGCTTGTTGTTGACCTGCCATGTTTGCATTTCTGCTTATGCTACGGTTTGATTGGGTAAATGGTTCACCTTGTGGCGTCTGGCTTGTTCATTTGTTTAGTGGCCTGCTATGTCTTTAATTCATTTAATTATATCGTTATCTTCGTATTCCTACTTAGTACGTGTGATCGCCATGTGTTGATCGTTAGTACTTCATTGTATGATAATCTTGGTTATGTTTTCAACTAAGGGTTTTGACCTGTGTGATTGCCATGCTCACTTATTAATTAATTACTTCCACTTGTCTTTAGATTTCTCTTTGACTTGTATGTCTTATGATTTCATGAATCGATTGTATGCCATATATATGTTGTGTGGATACGACGTCTGTTATGCTTACTTATGTTTCACTACTTGTATGCCTGGTTTGTATGTGCTTGTATATATGTCATCGATGCTTTGCTTTGCTTCGATCTCCTTGTTATCTGTTCTTTTTGGATATATGTATAATTGTGTTCTGCAGGATCCTCCTTGACTCATTGGTTCCTTTTCGTTGCGACCTTGTTATCAGTTCCTTATTTCATTTCGCATTTCTGATTTTATTTAGCCTTCGTTTTGTTATATCCGCTCACTTGGGCTTTTTAAGCTCGAACGCATTTCTTTCTCTGGCGGTGTTAGGTTTGAAGATGGGCTTTGATGGGTGAGAGTTGGATTATCCGAGTGGACCAACCCTAGTTACCTTATTATTTGGATTTATTTTGTCGCTATTGTTTGGAGATTTCATTTTACTTTAGACATTTTGGATTTTGTAATTTTCCTTGTAAGTCATTGTTTAAATGACTTGATACGTTATTCTTAAGACTTCCGCTTGTAAAATTTTAATTGTATGTTCTGATATGACACCAGAATGTGACACTTCTACCCTTGTCGGGTTGGGGTGTTACAATTATGGTATCAGAGCAAAGGCTTCGTCTTGTTGACCTTAGGATTGACCTGTGAGGATTTGGGTAGACACTAGGCTTCCGTCTGGTCTGATATTTCCGATTCCTTTTGGGTGTTGTTCCGATTTGACTTCGATATTCTTTTGTCTTCACTAATTTGGCCTTCTTCTCTTCGCATTTGATTTTGTTTATTTTGTCTTCGCACATCCGTCTGTCGATCGTTAGATGGAGATTTCTCGTAGAGCCAAAGATGATAGTGCCGATCCTGCATTGCTGCAACAATTTCTGGAGAGGTTCGTGAAGCAGAAGCCGCAACCTACCATGACGCGTTGCGGAGACGCTCAAGATCTTCTTTGAAGGAGCCGGACGGATCAACGAGGCGCAGCGGAGACAAGATTCAACTGGTGGACGCTTGGAAAACGTATGAGCAGAGGAACTATAACCGACGTACTTTAGACGGGCGGAGAAGCTACTACAAAGATTCGGCGTATCGTGGTCAACAGTCCAACCGCTGAGATGCTGAGAAGATTCATCTATTTCATATGATTTGGGCGCAACTTATGTTACTCCTATTCGTTTGTCATGCGTTTTGAGGCGGTTTGATATTCTGTTAAGTGATTCTGATCGGTATTGCTTTTCTTGATTTGTTCGGAACTCGGTTTGAATCGTGAAGTTTTATCGTTTGGCATTTTGGTAATATCTCAGCTTTTCTTTTGAATCGTCAGTAATGAGTCATGAGGAACCGTTTTGTGCAAGTTGGTGGCCTTCTTTCATTGTGACATGGTAAGTTGTTTGATGTAGTATATGTTGTATGTATGTGATCTGGCATGTTTTGGGTATGTTACTTGTTATCTGTATGTTATCTGTTTTGTTGTGATATTGGTTATGTGGTTTGTCATGACCCGGGACAGAATATGATGACAATAATAACTTGTTATGTGATGCAAGTATTATGACGCCTGATCAACGTGATAATACCGAGATCATATAATCGAACTTATTGAAATCATAAGACATCTTGGGAAATGCACGGGTTGGTGCGTGAATGGAATATGACTTGTATCCGTTAATTGTCACTCCTCATATTAGATTGAAATTATGTGCCTTTTGTGAAATTCTCACCGACATCATTACGTGTAAGATTTGTACGCTTTGGAACCGATACGGTTATGATCTACATGAAACTATGGATTGAGTACGTGCGCTTAAGCCGTGCGTCTTCGTGTACCTCTGTGACTTCAATTTTCGAGGACGAAAATTTTCTTTTAGAGGGGAAGAGTTGTAAAACCCTAAAAATCTAACGCGTGTAAAAGACCATAATGCCCCTCGAATTTAATATTATGAAATACGTAAAATATGTCAAGCTCATTGAATACACTATAACCTAACTCGTAAGTAACTAACTTGTACAAGTTAATAAATCCGACACACTTATGTTTCAAATGTGCATATCACCCGTTTTCCTTGTGATCCATGGACCAAATGAAATACATAATATACAAGAGCATGTAACTTGAACTAAAGCCCACTATACTAAATTTTGGAAAGGTCAAAATCTGTTTATGATTGTCCCTTGATGTTCGGCCAAATTAAATGCCCATGATTCCCCATTTACTCCCATTTACTTCAAATAAATCCCACTTATTCTATCATTTGTAACTTCCATATATCTCATTCAAAATTCACACCCAAAACCCTAGCTACTAAAATGACGGACAGGGCTTCTCTCTCCCATTTTCGTCGCCAAGAGGAGAGGTCCAAAAGTAGGTTGTCTGAGGTTCGTGTAGGCGGATATCGTGGGTATCGTGGCACAAAGGTTGTTGGTCAGTCGTGGGTTACTAGGGAAAAGGGAGGCTGCAAGGTTGGTGATGGTGGTGAGTTTCTGGTTCCTGGTCGTGGGTGTCTCCTGGCCAAGAGTATTGGTCGTTTTCGTCATGACCGTGTTTATTCCTCTCCTTTCATGCTACAAGGTAACATAATCAATCTCACGCCTCTTTCATCCTTGTTCCCTTTTAAGTCGTGGGTTTTGATTCCCCACTTGCGCACACTTTCACCCTAATAAAACATCACATAAAATGTTATATCAAGGTTATATGAATCATCTTAAGGGCCACATAAAATCATGATCTATTATACTCGTTAAAACGACCATTCGAATGTATATTTGATGTATGTACATTGGACCAGATTTAAAGCTGTTGTATAAGGATATGGGGTGTGTATATTTCATATGATTTCATACGTGGGTAATTATATCGAGTCGAGTGTGAGTTATGTGTCTCGTCAATTATGTGTCGCGTGCAATAATGAATCTTAAATGGTTAGTCCATGTTGTGTACTGGTCAAATAAAAGGGTTTGTGTCTTGAGCATGTTGAAACTGTGATGTCGTGCGAGTCGATTTCGATCATGTTCATGAAATGAGGTCATACAAAATAAAAAAAGGAATTGCATGCATGGGTCTAGTATGATATTGTGTTTTTCTGTTTGGCTTGTTATATGCGTGTGTGTGTTATATGCGTGTGTGGGTTTTATGCATGTGATTAGCATACAATATATTAGGCGGTATCATAAGGTCTTGTGAGGTAAGTTTAAAGGTGATCAGCGGGATCAACGGTTGGGTCGTTTAGTGTTTTGAAAGGGTGTCGGGAGTCAGCCGGGGTTAATCATAATATATTTTTACTAAGTCGTGAATGTTGATTGTTTGAACCGCGAGCGAGCTTGAATATTGATCGAACATGTATAGCGTTAACATTGAATTTGGGAATTCTAAACTAGAATTGAAATATATTAAATATTAACCCTCAATTTTGGTCATTGTCGCATGCAAACCTTAAATTGTTATGAAAGAAACCTTGATTATGAAATATGAATATCGATGAACCCGAAAACTATGAGAATGCTTCTAAAAATATTGAGCGATAATTAATTCGTAGATTATTTGAAGAAGGAGTAACGTTCGATTCTCGTGTTTTCCGATATTGTTTCATTTACGATTTGAGGTACATATATTCTATCCCTTTTCAGTAGGGATTTCTCCTGACTTTTCAATCCTTGACTTTGCTTCACTTATAATATTCCTTTGCTATGATTTCCTTATGCTATGATCCTTTTGATATGATTCCGACATAATCCTTTGATATGATTCTGTTTGCTATGATATTCGTTTGTTATGATTATGAACTTCTGATTATGAACCTTATGATTATGAACCATCTGATTATGAACCTCTGATTATGAACTTATGTTATGGAACTCTGATATGAACCTTTGACTTCTGAACCTTTATATGAACCCTTATGATATGATATGATTATGCTTTGACCCGTCAGTTTGATACCCGAGCCAAATATGTGTTCCTAGTCATGAAGGTAACATGACCGTGTCATTGATACACCAATGGCATGACTCCAGTGTGTACGAGTGATGTTACACACCGTCCCCATTATGATATGATATGATATGATTATGAGCTTACTATATGTATATGATTTGGCCACTATGATATGTTCCGGGGGGCGTATGGATGCATCCTAGATATGATATGTTTTAGTGGATTTAACATGATATGATATGATATGATTTATATGGTGAATGATGTCGCGTAATGTCTGCGTCTTCACATTCCGGAGCTAGCTACTCCATTTGTTACCGAGGTCTCCCTCCTATTATGTATGGTATTCCGAGGTCACCCTTCGAATACAATGGTTACTTATGATATGATATGATATGTTCCGGCTCGTGGTAGATTCCTGACAACCCTTACACTTTTGATATACCTATACTGTACTTTCTGTATTCCTACTTAGTACGTGTGACTGCCATGTGTTGACTGCTGTTAGTACTTCCGCTGTTATGATACTGGTTATGTTTTCAACTAAGGGTTTTGACCTGTGTGATTGCCATGCTCACTTATTAATTAATTACTTCCACTTGTCTTTAGATTCTCTTTGACTTGTATGTCTTATGATTTCATGAATCGATTGTATGCCATATATATGTTGTGTGGATACGACGTCTGTTATGCTTACTTATGTTTCAGTACTTGTATGCCTGGTTTGTATGTGCTTGTATATATGTCCTCGATGCTTTGCTTTGCTTCGATCTCCTTGTTATATGTTCTTTTTGGATATATGTATAATTGTGTTCTGCAGGATCCTCCTTGACTCATTGGTTCCTTTTCGTTGCGACCTTGTTATCAGTTCCTTATTTCATTTCGCATTTCTGATTTTATTTAGCCTTCGTTTTGTTATATCTGTTCACTGGGCTTTTTAAGCTCAACCGCATTTCCTTTCCTGCGGCAGGTGTTAGGTTTGAAGATGGGCTTTGATGGGCTGAGAGTTGGATTATCTGAGTGGACCAACCCTAGTTACCTTATTATTTGAATTTATTTTGTCGGGCTATTGTTTGGAGATTTCATTTTACTTTAGACATTTTGGATTTTGTAATTTTCCTTGTAAGTCATTGTTTAAATGACTTGATACGTTATTCTTAAGACTTCCGCTTGTAAAATTTTAATTGTATGTTCTGATATGACACCAGAATGTGACACTTCTACCCTTGTCGGGTTGGGGTGTTACAGAACCGGTGGTGACTCTGGTTCCCGGTTGAACCCGTTGGACCAGTCCGTTTTTTAAAACCATATGTACCATAAACTTATTTACATATAAATTGCATGAAGATTTGTGTGTTTTATTAGTTTGTACAATATGTATAATAACAAGTATTTTTCATATTAGGGTGTTTTAAAATAACATTTATTAGGTATTTATTGTTATGGACGTTTTTTCTTATATTAAATTACTTTGTATTTTTTATTATTTTTTAAAAACATGTCTAAAAATGCTTTAAAGTGTTGCAACAAATGCTATTATAGATGTACTTATTAAAACTAGGCGAAGTACCGTGGCTAGCGGCATCGGTTTCTAGCGACACGGTTTCTAGCCGAGTGTCCGCGTGAAGCGGCAACGGTATCTAGCGAGTAGCCATGTCTTGCGGCGGTGGTATCTAGCAGTACCGCGCCTAGCGGCGGCGGTGTTTAGTTTTCGACAAAATTCTGCGGCGACTAATTTTTTCAAAAATTGTATATGTATCGCTCGAATCCTTTTCAAGAGCACTTTTTCGAAAGGCATGATTGCACAACAACGACAATAGATTATTGTGTTTTTATGAAGGTATAGGGTGGCGACGATTATTTACCCAAGCAAACATCTTATTCAACATGTAATTTTTTTATAGATTGTTGTGGTTTATGGTACTTTTATTTATTTATTTATTTATTATTATTATTGTTGTTGACTAAATTGGCATTCGATTATTGTGTTTTTCAGAAGCTAAAGTGGCGGGGATGATTATTTCCCGGCAAACAACTTATTCAACATGTAATTTTTTTTGGACAATATTCTGGCGGCGAACAATTCTTTTACGTAAATTGTATCGATGGCGTTGGGAATCGTTTCGAATAGTTGTTTTCCGGGCATAATTGCTGTGACATGGTATAACATGGTTCTCGTGCATATCATGGTTTTAGAAAGACGCACCGTAGCGGCGCCAAGGTACCGTTAAGGCGTAAGGTGTGACCTCTACGTTATGAAATTGTCCAAGGTGTCGACTCTAGGCGTGACGTATGATAAGATCAGAAAAGACGCGTTAAAGCGTGAGGTGCGGCGAGTTTTGTTATTCAACTCTCATAAAAAAAATAATAACTAAAACAAATAAATGAGTAATATTACATTTCATTATATCAAATGGTAACATAGTAATTGATGCTTACTTTTGCTTACTTTATTCTTACAATCTTTTCTTGATAATCCCAAAAGTTGTTCAAACATCGAGAACATACACCCTACCTTGAAAAATATAACTCCTAAAATCACCTCATCTTTTAACAATCAATATTTAAAGTTGTAAATCAATCATCAAGAGTAATATGCAAATGTGACAATTCACTTAAAAAAGTATTTATAAAGCTCCTTGTCTTTCTAATTCACTTTGATACACAAATTCAGAATTACAACGTTTATGTATTTATAAGCTCCTTGTCTTTTTAGCATGATCAGACTTTGAAATTTAAAAAATTTGCTTCGAGTCACACGCATACCAACTTCCAAGACTTCACACTAACGACTCTTTATATTTGCAATTCTGAAATCCAAAATTTAAATTCTTAAAAAAATTGATTTTTAAACAAAAATACCTTAACATCAACTCGTTTATTGCCTTTAAATTTGTTCTTCAATTTTGTAGCAATAATTAAAAATGATCATCAGCCTCATAAACATAATCATTGGCTTCAACATAATCATTACTCAAACATTTACTTTAACATTTTACTTTTAAATTTGGTACAACATACAATTGTTGTGCTTTATAAGTGCGGTCTGTTCGATCCTAACTTAAAATAGCATTTTTGGTTTATGTTAAATTAAGTATTGACATTTCTTTTCATTGTTCAAAAGCTTCACGTGATTTTTTCCTTTTCTTCTTAAAAGTATCACAATGGAAATGTGCCTCATAAAAGACATTGAGTGTGACATTGGGGAAGTAATTTATTTGAAACAAACTTTATTCTTTTCTTTTACTTGTTTACATTGACCAACTTTTGGATTCATTTTAATATTTTATATAGTTAAAAGCATGTGACATGTTCCAAAGCAACATGCCTCGAGCCAATCAAATACTTGAGATTGCAATCTTTTGTTTCAAAAGTATCAAGTATATCGATAATGCCATAACCCATTTGCATAAACTACAAAAATCATGTTAGTCCTCAAAACGTTATATGAAAAAAGTATAAACAATAAATAAAAAAAATATGGGCGATGAATCATATTTCAAGCTTAGTAAAATTTCAAAATATTTACAATTTTTAAAACTTTCAAAATATATCAAATTTCCATGTTTAAAATTTCAGAATATTCCAAAAAATCAAATTTCAACTATTTCCAAAATTTACACCATAGTTACTATTCCGGCTAATGTTCCGGCAGGGGTGGCGCTACAAAAAAAAAAAAAAAATGTTAGATTTACAAATAAAATTAATTGATCTACCAAAATATATATATAGATCTATAAAAAAAACTCAAGATCTACAAATAAAATCATTAGATCTACAAAACAAAAAAAAAATCGGATCTATAAAAAAAATTAAAAACTTATGTGTCACAATTCTCAATTTCCGGTCATTTCTCAAACTCAATATTCATCATATTAGTTCATGCATGGTTTTGCATATTTCATTTAACGTATATTTTTCCTATTAAATAAACGCTATCGCGTAATCATTTATTTTGAATAATTTATCCGACACTTCCAAAAATTATTCTGATATATTTTTATACTCATATTAAGACTATAAAAATTATATTATTAGTTTACCCGATGTTTTAAATTTATTTTGTATATAAATTGTTATATATATACGACGGTTTTCGTAAATTCTAATAAATAAATATTTATTCACTCAATACTTGCGAGAAATGTATTTTTATAATTTTTATGACTTCGATATATTTTATTTTGTTCCGTAAAAATCGATTTCTAGTTAATGCTACACTAAATAATTAATTTTATACATCAAATACTCATTATACTTAAACAAAAATGCATTTACTTAACAAGATACACTATATATTTTTTTTACCCTACCCTTGCCGACCTCCTTAAATGAGTCACCTTTTTTCTAAAATATCTTGCTTCCTTATACTTGCTCGTGGACCACAGAGACCAAAACAAAGTTCACATTCAAAGTCATCATAATAAAATCCTTCAAGGGTATTGATTAGAGCTTATTGGGTTTTGGGTAAATTAGTAATCACTTTGGTGTACTTGGGTTATTACTTTGGTTCTTGATTTCCTCCTTGTACTTGACACCAACATACCCACTGTAAGAAATCTTGATTTTTAGATTTTTGTGTTTTAGTTGATATAAATTATCAAGCTATAATTAATCTAATTGTTCATATAAATGGGTTAAATATTTGTTACGCTAACATCGTGTTTTAATTTACACAGTCGATCTATATGTAAATGTGGTAAATATTTGTTCTTGTTGTGCTTGTGTGGTACTATATTAAGATAATAATATACTAATAAAAACACTAATATTGGCTCTTCTAGGAAGGTGTAATTTTGATTCTTTTCTTTAGCTTAATACTTGTTTATTTGCCAAATTAGGAAGTATGGTAACTTGATTTATTAATTGAAAATACATTTGGTTTGTTCTTTCTTTTCATTTAGTCGAACCCATTGTGAGATTGTAGCTTTATTTCTATTCCACAATTTACCATTCCATCACATAGAAGTAAATGGCACTAAGTTGAAAATAGACATAAAGGAAGATTTGCTAATATGGGTTACGTTTGGTTATGATTAGTAGTCAAGCCCTGTTGGTTCATCTTGGTCATGTTTACTTTGGTAACTTATTGAATTCGCTTATTTTCTAAAATTATATTTTGACTTGTTTTGATATAAAATTTACTCCGCGCCTCTTTAACTTATTTTAATGTAAATAATATAAAAGTCTAATTCGCGCCTCTTTGGCCTATTTTGATAAATTATGAAAAAAGTAAAATCTGCGGCCTTTTGACCCATTTGAAACTTATCGATATAACCTATTTAAATCTTATGGGTTTTGACTTAATCTTGAACTTATTATATTAACTTAATATTTGACACATTCGTTTAGCTTATTTTGGACTATTTAAAATGGTTTAAGTAGGAAAATTTGCAACAATTGAGATTTTGGGAAACGAATATATACAAAGGGTCATGCCAAATTTTATTAAAATCCTATACTTAGTTAACTTTCACAAAACCCGACTAAAAGACAAAAACGAAACATTATTCATATAAGCTAACTAATATAAACTATTTTCCACTAACACTTATATGTATACACATATTTTAAGTAACAACATACTTGTATATTCCGACGACGTCTAATATTTACCTTGTGATTATTATTTTTTTCTCGTACATAGTCTTTTGGTTACTTTCGAACCGGATACTCATTCGTAATATATTTTTACTTATATACTTATACACTCTTCCAAGAGCCAAAAATCTACAAAAGTTATATTAAACATTAATCATTGCCACACAAGCAACAACAACATAAAAAGACTTTTAGACTCATTTAAAATTTTCCGAGTCTTAAACTAGAACTGTGAACTAAATTTGCCATACTAATCTAGGTCGCGTGTAGGTGTCACACCATAATACTTTCTGACTTGTCACTATTCAGACTGCTTTTTGCCCAGGTGAGTAATCACATCCCCTTTTTACCGTTTTACTATATTTTGGGGCTGAATGCATGAACCATACTTGAATTAAATTGATTCTTACTTTTGTGAACTCTTTTGACTAGAACTTGTGAACTCGAATCAAATCCTTGAACTTAATTACGAATTTATGACTTGTTGGAATTTATTGAACCGTACATGTTATGACCTTGACCTAAAGTCTCCTATGTTCAAGCATCACTATAAAGTCTCCTATGTTCGGAGTATATCTTTGGGAAGAGGCACCCAAGATATCTTTGGGAAGAGGCACCCAACATAACTTTGGGTAGTGGCACCCGGATAATTTGGTTTCATCAGAGCATCCTCAATTATTATATTTGTGGTACTATATTGTGAACTATTATGACCGCTTATACTTGACTACTTGACGCGCTATATTTTGTGCAATGGGTTGTGTACACACAAAGTTGCAAGTTTTGTATGGGCGGAACTTGGGCCGAGTGGATATACAATTCCTTTGCTTTGTGGACTTTTTCCGATAACCAAAACCTTGGACTCTTTCATACGAGTTTTCTTATTTTACTAAACATGTTTACTCACCAACTATTTTCATAGTTGACCCGCTTTTCTCTCATGCATTTCGTGTGATCGTTAGTAAGCTTTTCTACCGTGTCTTGCATAATGAAGTTTTACTTGTCACTACAAATCGTTATGTAATAGAACCAAATATTTTGGAATCTAAACTTTGTAATATATTTGCCGATGACGGCTAAACCGGTATTGTAATGGTGTACTCTTTCTTTTAAATATTAACGTTGGTATGTTCTATTATCTTGTGCTTATGTTCCTTCCGTTACACCTCGTGTTTCATCCGGCGAGGTGTGATGATTGGTATCGAGCTAAAGGTTATAGAGAATACCGATTTTTCAAAAATAAAAATCATGACTATAACCGGATTTTTTTAATTAAACATTGAACATCATCCGAGTCATCTAGTCCTATCGTTGCATCGTTAATCATAAATTATACATAGCCCGATCAACTATGTCTAATTTATGAAGAACCATGCAATGATAAGAAGTAATTTTAAATCATGTTTAGTCGAGTCTTTTGAGTCCGGTCACCGAAGTTGCATTGGTCGGGCGGGTATGCATAGCATGTTTTACGTTCACGTCTACATTACCGTATCTTATTTATACCTCTCTTTTCCATCTTTCGACTTATTAGACATGGCATGTCTTTGTTCCTGTCATATTTCGATCACTATAACACATATTACCACCGTTCTGCACTTCATCTGACTTCGTTCGAATGTCGTTTACTCAACCCGATATTTTGGTCCATTGCAAGATCATGGCTGCCAGAAACACACGCTCAGGAGTCAACAACAACGGCAACCCAAACAACAATGACAATCCAAACAACAACGCGACTGGAATAGCGGATTTACTCACCAAATTATGACGCACTTGATGCTAGACAAACCAACGCCGGAGAAGGTACTTCAAATCGGTCATGGATGCATGCATACAAGACTTTCATGATATGCAAGCCAATGGAATTTTATGGTACCGAGGCGCCATAGACCTGTAACTGGTTCGAGAATGTTGAGTCGAAACTTAGTATCACGAAATGTCTTGAAGAAAACAAGGTTGAGTTCTCTCACGGTCTACTACGGGTCGAGCATTGACTGGTGGAATAACCAACTACGGACTAGAGGAAGAGGGGCAAATACGTTATCTTGGGAAGCATTTGAAACTACTAACTAATGAGTACCGCAGAAAAGATGAAGTGCGAAGCTAGAAGCGGAATTTTGGAATCACTGATGGTTGGAGTAGAAGTCGACAAGTACGAACCGCTTCCACGAGTTAACTAGGATGGTTCCTCACATGGTTTCCACCGTGGAAAAGTTGATCGACCGATATATATGGGGATTGATACGAAATTGGGAGGATGTCACCGTCGAACCCAACTACTCTACAAGTCACGGGCATGGTGTATCGCCGGCGAATGATGTGATCAGTCCGGAGGACTAACAAAAGCAAACGATAATGGACGGAAGCGGCGGGAGGATCGCCGTGAAGTCGAGACCGGATCGGAAAACAAGAGGCAACGAATAACCGGGAACTATGGGCGACCACTCGGGGCGCAAAGATATATGTGTCCACATCCTATGTGCACTCGATGTAACTATCATCACTCGTGAGATTGCACGAAGTGCGACAAATGTGGACAGACAGCCACTTCGCGCAAAATTGCTCAAACAGGACTAGGAATCAAGGACGAGAAAAGCATGTTACGAGTGTGGAAGTCTAGATCACCTTCGCAATACCGCCCAAAGTCGAAAAGAACACCCAATCAAGGAGGTAATCGTCCAAACACGGCGTTGGCAATAGAAGGCCCACAAGATCGAACATTGAAATTCCTCCCGCACGTGGTCGAGCATTCTATCCGGGTACAGGAAGCCCGCGAACGCTGTAACGGGTATATTCTTTCAACAACCACCTTATTTATGTGCAACATGATTTTGAGTGCATAACTTGCTTCCAATTCTTACCACGTTCACGACATTTATTAATTTGTGACCCATCGATATCGACCTTAGTTGTATTATATTTTGTTGATTTGATTTGATTTGTGTAAGCAAATCCAATATCGAGCGAATCTTTCAAAGACTTCATTCAAAGACTTGTTTCTAGCTTGATCTAGTGACGGTTCTTGTTTGATGAGTTGCGAAAGTCAAGCTAAGAAACAAGTTTACTCAAGTCACTATCTAAAGGTCTTTGAGGGCTACGTTCGATATTGGGTAAGTTTACCCTATCCAATCTAATCACGACACGTACTTAGTTGAATGGGAACCCATGCGCATGGGCATTGATATGATCATTTAGACTGCTCGTACGAGCATAAACTTTTAGAATCCTTGTCGAGGTTCTGACCATAGTATCATTAATCGAATCACGAGGACGTGATTCCTACCGACATGGGAAGAATGTCACAATTCTCAATTTCCGTCATTTCTCAAACTCAATATTCATCATATTAGTTCATGCATGGTTTGCATATTTCATTTAACGATATTTTTCCTATTAAATAAACGCTATCAGCGAATCATTTATTTTGAATAATTTATCCGACACTTCCAAAAATTATTCGATATATTTTATACTCATATTAAGACTATAAAAATTATATTATTAGTTTACCGATGTTTTAAATTTATTTTGTATATAAATTGTTATATATATACGACGGTTTTCGTAAATTCTAATAAATAAATATTTATTCACTCAATACTTGCGAGAAATGTATTTTTATAATTTTTATGACTTCGATATATTTTATTTTGTTCAGTAAAAATCGATTTCTAGTTAATGCTACACTAAATAATTAATTTTATACATCAAATACTCATTATACTTAAACAAAATGCATTTACTTAACAAGATACACTATATATTTTTTACCCTACCCTGCCGACCTCCTTAAATGAGTCACCTTTTTCTAAAATATCTTGCTTCCTTATACTTGCTCGTGGACCACAGAGACCAAAACAAAGTTCACATTCAAAGTCATCATAATAAAATCCTTCAAGGGTATTGATTAGAGCTTATTGGGTTTTGGGTAAATTAGTAATCACTTTGGTGTACTTGGGTTATTACTTTGGTTCTTGATTTCCTCCTTGTACTTGACACCAACATACCCACTGTAAGAAATCTTGATTTTTAGATTTTTGTGTTTTAGTTGATATAAATTATCAAGCTATAATTAATCTAATTGTTCATATAAATGGGTTAAATATTTGTTACGCTAACATCGTGTTTTAATTTACACAGTCGATCTATATGTAAATGTGGTAAATATTTGTTCTTGTTGTGCTTGTGTGGTACTATATTAAGATAATAATATACTAATAAAAACACTAATATTGGCTCTTCTAGGAAGGTGTAATTTTGATTCTTTTTCTTTAGCTTAATACTTGTTTATTTGCCAAATTAGGAAGTATGGTAACTTGATTTATTAATTGAAAATACATTTGGTTTGTTCTTTCTTTTCATTTAGTCGAACCCACTGTGAGATTGTAGCTTTATTTCTATTCCACAATTTACCATTCCATCACATAGAGAAGTAAATGGCACTAAGTTGAAAATAGACATAAAGGAAGATTTGCTAATATGGGTTACGTTTGGTTATGATTAGTAGTCAAGCCCTGTTGGTTCATCTTGGTCATGTTTACTTTGGTAACTTATTGAATTGACTTATTTTCTAAAATTATATTTTGACTTGTTTTGATATAAAATTTACTCATGCCTCTTTAACTTATTTTAATGTAAATAATATAAAAGTCTAATTCGCGGCCTCTTTGGCCTATTTTGATAAATTATGAAAAAAGTAAAAATCATGGCCTTTTGACCCATTTGAAACTTATCGATATAACCTATTTAAATCTTATGGGTTTTGACTTAATCTTGAACTTATTATATTAACTTAATATTTGACACATTCGTTTAGCTTATTTTGGACTATTTAAAATGGTTTAAGTAGGAAAATTTGCAACAATTGAGATTTTGGGAAACGAATATATACAAAAGGGTCATGCCAAATTTTTATTAAAATCCTATACTTAGTTAACTTTCACAAACCCGACTAAAGACAAAACGAAACATTATTCATATAAGCTAACTAATATAAACTATTTTCCACTAACACTTATATGTATACACATATTTTAAGTAACAACATACTTGTATATTCGACGACGTCTAATATTTACCTTGTGATTATTATTTTTTCTCGTACATAGTCTTTTGGTTACTTTGAACCGGATACTCATTCGTAATATATTTTACTTATATACTTATACACTCTTCCAAGAGCCAAAAATCTACAAAAGTTATATTAAACATTAATCATTGCCACACAAGCAACAACAACATAAAAAGACTTTTAGACTCATTTAAAATTTTCCGAGTCTTAAACTAGAACTGTGAACTAAATTTGCCATACTAATCTAGGTCGCGTGTAGGTGTCACACCATAATACTTTCTGACTTGTCACTATTCAGACTGCTTTTTGCCCAGGTGAGTAATCACATCCCCTTTTTACCGTTTTTACTATATTTTGGGGCGAAATGCATGAACCATACTTGAATTAAATTGATTCTTACTTTTGTGAACTCTTTTGACTAGAACTTGTGAACTCGAATCAAATCCTTGAACTTAATTACGAATTTATGACTTGTTGGAATTTATTGAACCGTACATGTTATGACCTTGACCTAAAGTCTCCTATGTTCGAAGCATCACTATAAAGTCTCCTATGTTCGGAGTATATCTTTGGGAAGAGGCACCCAGAGTATATCTTTGGGAAGAGGCACCCAACATAACTTTGGGTAGTGGCACCCAAAGATAATTTGGTTTCATCAGAGCATCCACGAATTATTATATTTGTGGTACTATATTGTGAACTATTATGACCGCTTATACTTGACTACTGACGCTATATTTTGTGCAATGGGTTGTGTACACAAGGGTTGCAAGTTTTGTATAGGCGGAACTTGGGCCGAGTGGATATACAATTCCTTTGCTTTGTGGACTTTTTAGATAACCTAAACCTTGGACTCTTTCATACGAGTTTTCTTATTTTACTAAACATGTTTACTCACCAACTATTTTTATAGTTGACCGTTTTCTCTCATGCATTTGGTGATCGTTAGTAAGCTTTTCTACCGTGTCTTGCATAATGAAGTTTTTACTTGTCACTACAAATCGTTATGTAATAGAACGAAATATTTTGGAATCTAAACTTTGTAATATATTTGCCGATGAATGGCTAAACCCAGTATTGTAATGGTGTACTCTTTCTTTAAATATTAACGTTGGTATGTTCTATTATCTTGTGCTTATGTTCCTTCCGTTACACCTCGTGTTTCCGCCTCCGGCGAGGGTGTGACATTATGGATCTTTAAAAAACTAAAAAAAATACGAATTTAAAAAACAAATACGGTTTGTTTAAAAAAATAAATCTATCAATAAAAATTACGGATCTTTAAAATAAAAATATATTTAAAAAAAATCAATAGATCTGTAAATAAAAACCTTTAGAAAGAGTAATTAAAAAAATTCGGATTAAAAAAAAAAGATATACAAGAAAAAAATTCGGATCTTTGAAAAAAAATATAACGTTCGGATCTTTAAAAAAATATAAAAAATTCGGATTTTTTAAAAAAACTTTAGAAAATACGGATCTTTTAAAAAAATAGATCTACAAAAAAAAAACGGATCTTAAAAACAAAATTAGATCTACAAAAAAATTCGAATCTTTTAAAAAAAACGGATTTTTAAAAATAACTTAAAAAATACAGATTTAAAAAAAAAATAGATCTATAAAAAAAATGGATTTTAAAAACAAAATTAGATCTAAAAAAATTGAATGGATCGACAAAAAAAATTTGGTCTGATAAGAAAAATTAAAAAAGTTGCGGATCTTGTAAAAATAATAAAATAAAATACGGATCTTTATAAAAGAGAGATCTATCAAAAAAAATACGGATCTTACAAACAAAATTAGATCTACCAAAAAAAAAAACATTAGATCTACTAAAAAATATTTAAAAAACTGCGGATAAAAAAAAAAAAAGGGAACTTTAAAGAAAAAAGAATAAAAATATAGATCTTAAAAACGAATAACTCATCTTTATTAAAAAAAAAAAAACATACCAAAAAAACGGGCGTCGTTGGTTGTTCTTTGTGTTGGCGGGCGTCGGTGGTGGCGGCACCGGTGGTGGCGTCGGTGGTGGCGGCACTCAGTGGTGGCGGCGGTACTATGGTGGCGGCGATGGCGTGGCGGCGGCGGGTGTAGGGTGTTGCTTTGTGGAGAGTCTTTTATAAAATGAGTGTGTTTGTGGAGTGTTTTTATAAAATGAAGTGTTTGTGAGTGTTTTAAAATGAATGAGATTAGATTTGATTGGGAAGAGAGTTTTTTTTGTGTGTGTTTTTTTTTCGAGAGCGGGGTTTGGTGAGTGAGATGAGAGTGTTTTGAAGTGTGTGTTTTTTTAAATAAAAAATATAAAGAGGAAGTGGAAGATGGGTTTTTGTTGGGTATAGGTTTGTAGGTATTGGAAGATGGTTGGTTTGGTTTGGTAATTTTTAGGATTGTATGTTGGTTTGGTGTGTGTAAATTTAGGCTTGGGTGTAGGTTTGGATGGCTGAATCTTAAAAATAGAGGGTTGGGTTTTGGTTGGGGATATGCATGCTTTATAAGTAGTATAGATTTGTCATTAGTAACAAATGTTGAATTTTAAATTTTTAAGTCTTCCTTTTTAGAAATGTACCAAATGCTTTATAATGCAGTATAGATTGTTATTCGACTATCATATTCGACAGTGAATGCCAACATATTCATTGACGTACATGAAAGTTCAATGATTTATACGTGTCCTTATTATTTTTATAGTTTCTCATTTTGGATTTATTTTATTTTTCATGTTGGAGTTTAATATGCATGTATTTTTTAGTGTTTCTCATTTTGGATTTATTTTATTTTTTATTTTGGAGTTTAATATGCATGTATTTTTTAGAAGTATATACCCTTTACTTTTTGATAAATAAATTTTTTAAAAAAAGGAATGTTTTTGTTATAAAACTACTAAATAAAAAGTACGGAACATACTTATTTTTTTTTAAAACATTCCTTTTGGAGTTTAATAGTTACTACTCATACTCATATATCATTTTTAGTGTTTCTCACTTGATCCATACTCATACTCGTATATCATTTTTAAAAAGATAAAATAATACTATTATAAGTAGTACTTTGAAGTATAGTTGTCAAATCTCGATCCTGATCTTAGGATCTTACGATTTTATAATAATGCAAAGCAAAAACGGTCCGGATCCTACATAGGATCTTTGCAAGTTTAAGATTTTATAGAATCCCGATCTTGACCACACAATCTTCCGACTTGATCTTACTTTTATATGGTTTAAACTAAAAAACTACAAATTTATGGGTTGTCTTTTTTGTATAACTCAAAAAACAATATATTAATATTTTTAAATATTTCATAATTATAATTCAAGACAACATATATATGAAATATTCATAGTATTTTGTATTTATAATGTATAATAATTTATAGATTTGTAAAATATTATAAAAATTATTATAAAATAACCTTAAAGTAAGATTTTAAGATCCCGATCTGATCTTACAATCAGATATTTAAAGATGAAAACTATGGAAGAAAGTTAAGGCCCTTGGCATGTTGCCCCTTTGCCTTTTCAACAAAAGTACAAAACAACAACCAAACTCAACACTCTCACACACAGACAAAAGATGCAAACAAGAACCAAAACATGGATCCACTCCTTAACCTACATAACCCTCATCACAATCACACTCTACTCACTCCACATCTCAATCCTAACCAACAAACTCACAATCTCCCATCACATAATCACCCACAAAAAACACCCCAGCCACCCTCTTCAATTCAATTCCAATGGTCTTTTCAAAATCCTTCAGGTTTTAGTTTTTTTCAAAATTTCATTTCATATTAAAAAAAAAAAAACTTATGTTGTTGGTTTGTAATAAGTTAATGATATGTTGTTTTGTGTGTGTCTAGGTTGCTGATATGCATTATGGAACAGGGTTGACTAGATGTAAAGATGTGTTGAGTAGTGAGTTTGAGTGGTGTTCGGATCTTAATACTACTTTGTTTTTGAAACGGATGATTCATGTCGAAAAGCCCGATTTTATTGCTTTTACTGGTATATATATTTTGTTTATTTATATTAAGGGTTTATATATTAGAAGTTGAATATCATTAAACACCATAGTAATTTTATAAACCACCGCCAAAGGGTGGTGATGCAGCTAACCTCCTCTTGAGAGGTCTAGGGTTCAAACCTCACTAGTTACACATTTGGGGGTGGCTTGGGGAAGGGTCGGAAACGGTCACGGATACCGGAGCTAGGCCGCGTACATTTGAGTCAAGGACTTGCCCTCCTTGGGGAACCTCCCGAACTTGGAAAACCTCATCTGTTTATATCTGATAAGGGGCAAAAATGAAAAACTTCTGATAGTTGAGCTCAAACTGAGATATACTTAGGTAGCTTAATTTAGGGGGTGTTTGGTTTAGCTTCAAGTTCCTTGCTGTTCAGCTTATTTGTATTTGAAAAAGCCAATAAGCTCATGGCTGACTGTCATGAGCCGAGCTTGTCGGTTTTTTTTCCAAGTATTAGATAAGACCATACGCTAGGATTCTAGGAAATAGGATAAACCAAACGCTCCTCTGTTTAGCTTGACTATTAAAATTTTACATTTCTGTGCCTTATATGTTTATGTATTTATAAAATTCATTTATGTTTAGAATCCATATATGAGAAGTTGAATATCATACGATACCAATTGTAGTTTTGTAAATATACATATAGTTAATAAACAAAGATGTATATCTTGTGTTTGTGTGTCAGACTCAACTTTAGAATATACTCAAGTAGTCGAGTACCTTAACTTACGGGGTGTTTGTTTTAGTCTAGTTCATTTTAAGTCTTTATTTGTACTTGGAAAATTCAAAAAAGCTTATGATGAGCTCAACTTATCGTTTTTTTCCTACCAAGTTTGAATAAGCCCATATGCTCAGAAAATAAGTTAAACCAAACGCCCCTAATTTAAATCTACTTCAGTTTATTTACAGCTTGAGCCCGACTATTAAATTATTACACTTTTGTCTGTTATATGTTTATTTGTAAAATTTTTGTGGTATCTAATTGTGTCTAGCTGAGCTTGAAAATAACGATTATCGATATTAGAAACAAAGGCTTGATCGAGCTTCAGTTGAGTTTCAGATTTATTGTCGAGTCGAGCTTTTGTTTTATTCGACTTGGCTCTATTATAACCCCGGTAGTGTATCACAGAAATTTTCAATAATGGTAGTATTTGCATTTTGTTATCAATCATAGCAATATGAGCTAAAACCAGTTGCTATTATTATTAGTAAAAAGAATTTAACTATATTGCTATAATTGGTAACAAAATGGAAGTATGTTACCATTACTAATAATTTCGTAGCATGTTGCTATAACCGGTAAATCTGTTAGTATCCCAAGAAATTATACCATATGTTTATGCAATAAATGAAGTTTTAGTTTGTAAAATTTAGAAATGATCGGGAGACCTAAACTCATGTCTAATTTTGTGCCCAAACTCATGAACATTTTAGAAAAGAGATTTGGTTACTATATTGAACTCTATAAGATATTACAAGTTGAATTAGAGTTCATTTCACATTTAATAAGTACTAAATCTGGGGACATTAAGATATTGTATGTTACTCTCTTGCTGGAATTAAAGGTCTATGTGTTTTCGATATACATTTGTTTTCGATATACATTTTGTGAGAGTATGGGACTATGGGGTTGTTTGAGATTTCGTTTGGAAATAGATCATGGGTTCTGAAATAACCAAATGCTACTTTTTAAACTGATATATGGAACATACCCTTACTTTAACCATTTAATGCAACATTCTTACCATTTTGTTACCAAAGTATATAACTTGCTGTATCAAGTGGTAAAACAATAAGCTACCAATGCTAAATGGTAAGTATGTTGCATTAAATGGTTAAAATAATTAATATGTTGCATGTATCAGTAGAAAGTGAACAACGTGATGCAGATCTGAGTGCTGCAATTTTCTTTCTAGTTTAATATAATACATCTCCCTCTGTATGTGTATGCACGTGTGTTTGTATGTATCTGCAACTGATCTTATCTGATGTTGGAGACTAGGGGATAACATATTCGGGTCAAGTACCAATGATGCCGCAGAGTCGTTATTCAAAGCGTTTGGTCCAGCAATGGATTCCAGACTTCCATGGGCAGCAGTTTTGGGGAATCATGATCAGGAGTCAACTATGACCCGTGAAGAACTAATGTCATTCATATCGCTTATGGATTATTCCCTTTCACAACCAAACCCATCTACTCAAGATCCATCTGACCCTACTAAACAACAAGTTAGGACAGATATTGATGGGTTCGGGAATTATGATCTTAGAGTATTGGGTCCACCAGGATCTCACTTAGCCAACCAAAGCATCCTCAATCTCTTCTTTCTTGACAGTGGGGACAGAGCTGTCGTTGATGGGTTTAGAACTTATGGATGGATCAAGGAGTCTCAACTTAATTGGCTACGTGGTGCTTCTAAGGTATATTTTCGGTAAAGAGTAGATATGGAACTTTCAACACATCTCTTATAAATTGATCGTTTCGGTTGTCTTTGATCTCAAATGGCTGAAATGTGTCAAACTAGTAAAAATGGGTCAAACGGGTGAAAGTCACCCATAGTCTATTTTTATTGAATAAACCTTTTTAAAGCGTTTTTATTTGTAATACTATCGTTTTTGTAAGAGGAGTTGCTTTTATAAGTTAACTTTTGTTAAATTTCTATTTCACGTAAACCAATTCTATCCTAGAAAAAACAGTAAAACTTAAAAAAAATCAATATAAGCAACCTTTTACCTTGACAGCGTCAGAAAGTTTGAGGGTCTTTATTGAAATTTATGAGAATTTTGAGAGTTTTCATCTACTTTTTGGAAGTTTGATTTTGTTTTTTTTCAGAATAGCCAAAGTTAGTTTGCTGAAAAAGATTTTTGACCTGTTTCGGTCACATTTCATATTCAATTAACCATTTTGTAAACATAATTGGCACAACAATTATCTATACATGTTTTAAAAAAAAATTGAACCCAAAAGTGCTAGCATGTCAACGGTCAACCCTGACCCTGTCCTTACTGGCCTGTACTAAGGGGTTGTTTGTTTAAGCTTATATGAGGTTTATGAGCTTATTTATTTTTCAGCTTATATATCATAAGCCTCAATTTTCCGGCTTATTTGGAGACTTGTGGGCTTATATAAGTTTATTATATCATAATAAACATAATAAACTTATATAAGCCCACAAGTCTCCAAATAAGCCGGAAAATTGGAGCTTATGAAATATAAGCCAAAATCAAATAAGCTCATAAGCCCATATATAAGCTTAAACAAACACCCCTTAAAATAGGGCCCGTTTCAAGGTGAACTGTTTTGACCCATTACATCCACTACACGTGCATCTCTAATCATGAGCCAAAGTGTGTCCCTCCTGTCCTCTTCTGTTAACTGGGTCCATTAGATTTAGATTTCATTAACATGGTGCAGGTCTCGCTAACAGGGCCATAATCAAGAAAACCATCAATCAGAAGACGTTCCTACAATATCAACACCTCCTCCAGCCTTAGCATTCTTCCATATCCCAATCCCAGAAATCCGTTATGGCCCGTTCAAGGAAATTTTTGGTGAGTACCACGAACACGTGGCTTGTTCTATAGTGAACCCTGGGGTCTTGCAGACCCTTGTGTCAATGGGAGATGTGAAAGCTGTGTTTATCGGTCATGATCACCTAAATGATTTTTGTGGGAATTTAGATGGCATATGGTTTTGTTATGGTGGTGGTTTTGGGTATCATGGATATGGTAGAGCTGGGAAGTCGAGAAGAGGTAGAGTAATACTTGCTGAACTCAAAAAGGGGAAGAATGAATGGATGGGAGTGGAAACTATCAAGACGTGGAAGCGACTTGATGATGAGAACCTGACTAAATTTGATGAGCAAATATTATGGACATCAAGTTGATTCTTTTTACAGGTGACTGAAACGCTTTTTTTTTGTTGCTTAGAATAACTATACTGTTGATAAGAGCTGGCAATTTGGACCAATTATTTATGAAACTCGCCCCAAGTCTATTTTTAGCTCATGAAATTACCAATTTGTTTTTATGCAAATGGATATAGTATTGTAATTAACTGTTTTTGTAAAAAATGGGCACATAAGGGTACGTTTAGTTGAAAGAAAACACCCTTGTTTTTCAAAAAATATTTTCTACAAAACAAGGAAAATAGAGATTGCGCTCAAATCAATTGTTTTCCATCGAATTCTCTACAAAAATAGAAAATTTGCATCTCTTAACTTAACAAGGGAAACTACAAAACGCATTTTTTATGTTTTGTTTTTTTCCCTTGTAACCAAACCACACTTTATTTTCTCTACAAAATAGGAAACAATTTGATTTGAATGCATTTTGTATGTTTTGTGGAGAATTAAATCCCCTCCTTATTTTTACAAAACTAAAAATTTAAAATACAGATTTTTTTCTCCTACTAAACACACCATAAATTTTTGTCTCCTACTAAACAGAGTAACAGACCCTAATTTTTTGTGGGCTAACCATCTCTACCTGCCCAAATTGACATGTTTTGGCCCGAACCGTTTTGACCCACTACACCCATTCATCTTACTAGGGGTGTTCATCGGTTCGGTTTTCGGGTTGTTCGGTTTATTCGGTTTGGTTTGTTCGGTTAAAATTTTTTTCTGGGTATAACCGAAAACCGAACCGAACCGAATTCAAATTCATTAAACCGAACCGAAAACCGAACCGAATAACTGAAAACCGAACCCCCATAACCGAAAAATGAACCGAATAACCCCGAATTACATAAATTTAATTATTTATTCATTTATTTATATATATTTTTAGCAAAAAAAAATAGTTCAAGCTTAAAAAATGTTATAGTATAAAAGAGTTTTAATATCTTTTTTTTAATATAAATATATAAAAAAAAATATATATTTATTTGAATTCGGTTTTCGGTTCGGATTGCTAAAACCATAACCGAACTGAAAACCGAATATTTAATTCGGTTCGGTTCGGTTTTGGCAAATTCGGTTCGGTTACAAGTTCGGTTCGGTTATTTACGGTTCGGTTCGGTTTCGGTTTTCGGTTTATTCGCATATTACCCAACCCATGAACACCCCTACATCTTACTCCCTTATTGGTGTTGATTCTGACAACAAACTGTTTATGCAGGACTGTCGTCCTGATAAGAGCTTTGCTGTGGATGTGGTGACGTTTTCCATTTCTCAGCTGTTTTGACGATCAGTTTGTAAAATTGATAGTTTCAATCATACGAACAATGTGTTTGTGCTTGTCATTTGTATGCATTTTGAATCACATGAACGCTTCATGAAACATTTTATGCTTTTTTGTGTATAGAATTGCCCCTTGTTCAAGTTCTTTCTGATGCATTAAGTACTATTTTAGTCCTGTTACCAAGAGACTCTCGATGCTATCCAAATATGGTGCTATTACTTATTTATTTATTTTCCCCCTTTTTTAAGCGAAACATGTTGCTATTCATTAGACATGATTCACATGATCCATAGTTTTCCTGAAACAGTTAAAAAAATTTGGTGCTATACAGTATTTTTTCCTTCTTTCATATACGACTGCAGAAGAGCCCATATGAGCTCGAGCTTGGCTCAGTAGCTCAACAAGCCTTCAGGAGGCAGGCTCGAATTCGAACCGAAAAAGAACTGACATTCCTTAAGCTCAGCTTGAATAGCTCACCCAAATTTATAGTTAGGCTTGATGTTGGTTCAAATACTCGAAACCAAATCAGTGTTTTAAAACCCGGGAACCGGTTGGGTGAGATTGGTTATTGAATATAATGTTATTGAGCCGGCTGGTTTTGAGAAAAAAAAAATCGGATGAACCGCGAACCGGTAGCTCAGCCGGGTCAATTAAGAAACCGGTTTCTAAAACGTTGAACGAAATACCGTACCTACAAGGTCCTAACACACAACTGTACTATTAACCTTGAAAACTCGATAATTGCATGAGCTGAGCCATTTAACTTGAGTTCAGCCTGGTACATATCTCAATTTGGTATTTAAAATGCTCGTGCTCAAGATTAAGCCACAAAAAACTCAACTTAGGATCAAACTCACATAAACAAATAAGGTTTTCTATTGAGGTTATTTGGAGATGCGAGTTTTTGACTCAGATGCATGTAGTGTAACTAAAATATCTTTATGATCGTTTTTGATATTTTCTTTGGCCACTCATAAAAGTGTATCCAATGAGGTTCGAACGCTAACTTATATGATACTAGCAGGGTACCCGCGTAATGCGGCGACGGGTACCTGTGACTAAATATTGCTACACTCGGCCTTATTGCTGATGTTTTAGATGCGTGTGAGAGAGATATGAAATGATTTGTGCGTATTTATATAATGGATGCGGTTATATATTTTTAATAATCAATATTGATAATAATGATTTTTAGCGGTTACACGTTTTTAATAATGAGCTATAAACGATTAGAAAAGTGTATTTAATATAACTGAAACATCTGCATTTGAATTTAAATAATAGGAGAATTTTAAGCCTTCCTTTTATAGTAAGTGTGTAGGCTTATTTTTTTAAAACTTCATTTTAAAAATAGCCTAAATGCATTATAATGTAGTTAAGATTATAGTAATATACCCTATAATAGTCATGAACATGTCATTGGCTGTTTTAGTTTGATACTCCTTCAGTCTCAAATTATTTATCCGCTTTTGCTTTTTGGATTGTCACCGATTGATAGATTAATTGTCCAATGCTGAAAATATCAAATCTACTATAAGACCCTCATTTAAAGTTATTACTACATGTTTTAAAGAAAATATTAATTCATCCGTTATGCTTTCACTAAACTGTGTTATTTGTTTTAAAATAATTATTTTGAAACGGATAAAGTGCTTTTTAATTGTTAGTGGTAATAATATATTCAAATTTCGGTTAAAAGAAAACTAAACAATTAATGAGCAAGTTAATTATACCATTTGATTTGATTAGAGAGGTGATTAGCACGTATCATTTCTTGATTTGCACATTTTATTGTACGAGACAAATACCTGCGTAAAGCGACCGTATATATCAACAAATAATTATACTTGAAATTTGTGTTTTGGTGTGACCCTTGTTGCAACACTTACGAGTTTAATTTATAGTCATTAAGAGGAAAAAGTCTATGAGTTATAAACGAAAAATGAAAAAAGTTTGGGGATCAAACAATATTTAAACTATTAATTCAGTGGTGATGTTTTTACCATTTTTAATCAAGAGTATTTAAAAAACTTGCCATTTAAACCGAATTAATTACAATAAGTAAAATTTTCCATTTGAATTTGTTTTGTAAGGGGTATTATAGGCAATCAACATTACTCGAATTTTAAGCATTTTAAATTTAATGAATGCATATGCATGCTGACAAAACAAGGTCGCGAGTTTGTTACAACCAATTAAAACATGAAATAGATGATAAGGTTTTAAAAGGTACCATTTTGAGGGTCGCTTAAGTCCTTATTTGATCACTTTGTATCCGTTATTGCTTAATATCGCTCCTTTTCACTTTTAGGTCTCGTGAAGGCAAAATGTCGGAATGGCACTTATTTGGACGAAAAGGCGCGAATATATGAAGAAAATGGCCAAAGTCGAAATCGAGACACTCACAGCTGTCGAAAGTAGAAGGCGACGGCGTCAAAAGAGCATACGCCGTCCCAAAATTATTGTGACGACACGTAACCCAAAACTCGTGTTTTCAAGAGACGACGCCTAGTTGTGAAAGAGTAGGTCGTCGCTACTCGCACGGCCTAGATGCAATCCGACGACGCCGGTCAAGAGGACGGCGCACACGGACATAAGGTGACGCCGCAAGGTTAACGTGGCCAAGACGAAACCCTAATGAGCGGCGACACGACGGCGCACTAAACATAAGGTGACGCCGTCGCAATTGTAATCTTATATATAGAATCCGAATTTTTCGCCTTTGTGTGGAGAGTCTTTGGAGTAAAACCTAAAACCGAACCTAAGGTGTCTTGTACAAGATTTTAGGGTTTTAAACCCTATCTTACACCAAGATAAGTCTTTACTTCATTAATTCAATTATGTCTTTGATTATTTGTGTGTATGCTTGCATGTTCTCCATGTCCCGCTAATTTATTTGTGTGTTTGCTTAGGAAGTATGAAACTTAATTATTAAATATTGATTGGTTGTTTCTTATCTTAGTTGATTAATGATCTAGTAATGCGATAGGTCATTCGTTGTGTACTTAATGCTTGATTCATCTTTGTGAACCTTAGAGTATAATTACCGAGTAATTGTAGGCTAAACCATCCAAAGAGCGCCTTAGAGTAGGAGTCTATAATCTCTAGTGGGTTTGTAGACAAGACCCTTTGGTAAGTTCAAGAGTTAGGAGAAACGATACCCTACAACTTTAGACACACAACGCAACTAGGAATAAGACGTGACACTCAACCATCAATAGGAGATAATTAAGGAGTAATACAAACTAAGTAAACACATCTTTAAACTATCATACGAGCACACATTAATTAGACATAGACTCCCACAACCTTAGTTTAGATAATTAGATAATAGTAGAGTAATCGGTAGAAATACCAACCCCCAAATCCAATACCCGAGATTCGTACCTTTCCATTTTTCATAAAATATAAAAGATAAAAATAATCTTCCTCAACCTTAACCTTAGCGTAGTAACTCCTACTAGCATTCCTATTCCCCAGAGAACGATATCAATACCCGTGGCTTACCCTAATTACTACACTACAACGATTAGGTTCATCGCCTAGGGTGTTATAAAACTTGCTCAAGAAAAGGAAGTTCCTTTGACCCCGAACGACGCGCAGTAGCGTTATCAAGTTTTTGCGCGCCACGGGAATAGAATAGCTAGTTAGTAGTCCACCTCGCTTAGGTTTCTTTGCTTGATTCCTATCAAGTAAACTTTTTCTCATTTTTAGATTTCTCTTAGTCTATCCCCTTCTTCGTGACCTTTGTTCGTAACCTCATCACTTTTCATCATGGAAGGTGATAACCCACTACCATTCATCAACCCACCACCAAATGACCCGCCAAGAGCCCGTACTCTTGGTGAATACTCGAGACCAAGCCACCTAGGCTATAGGAACACCATTGAGCTTCCCGACCAAGCCCAAACTACGGCCTGCGATCCGACACCATCCGGTTGGTGCAAACGGATGTGATTCCATGGACTTCGTTCAAGATCCAAATCAAGATCCGAGGATTTCTCAAAATCGCCGATTCCATCGACCTTGATGCTACTACTCGGAGACCACGCGCTGCTCTCTTCCAATTCTCTACGGGACCAAGCTAGTAATTGGCTTGAGCGACTTCCCACGGCTCCATCTCAAGTTGGATGATCTTACTTCGCCTTACTCAATTTTTCCCACCGGGAGAACCACTAAGCTTAGGCGAGACATCTTGACATTCCAAAGAGCTCCAAGGTGAGTCTCTTTACAAAGCATGGACTCGATTTAAGGAATTACTCCGTGAGACTTCCACACCATGGCATTGATCTTTGGCTTCAAATCCAAATCTTCTATGATCATACCGATTTCATCACTCGACGATCCATTGATCGAGTCACGGTGGAAGACTCAAGACTTTAATGCAGAGCAATCATGGGATATCATAGAGGAGCTCACGATCAAAGCTACGAAGATTGGAGTGAATCTCCAAACTCCGATTAACGTGGTTAATGCCATATCCACTCCTCCCGAATCCTCCGATACACTCAAGAGCAATTGAGTGCCATCGAGAGGAATTGATTATCCGATGGAAAGGCGTAAAAGAGCACCGCACAAATTCCTCGAGATCGCGCAAACCGCCCACTCCACCAACCGCCCACACCTCTTTCGAATCCCCAAGTCGCGAGCAAAACCCAAGTTCCGCAAGGCGCCTGCTCTACTTCCCAATACCACTTTCACCAAGCTTCAAGGATCAAATGAGGAGTACATGGCAGCTCATACAGAGAGATTAGCCGATTTGAAGAGGAGGTTTATAGGCGAGAGAGGAAATGCAAGCAAAATGAAAGAAATGATGGATTTGGTAATTGAATTTACCAAAACAAAGGCTCCCAAAAAGTGCTCGTAAGAAGCAATGATTGCCTCCCACTTCATTTGTAAACGCCGCTTCCATCATGCCCGAGAATGCAAGGGTGAGATGTGGAATACCGAGGAAAGCACGAAGGATGAGTCCATGCCTAATGATGAACCCGAGACCATTGAGTACTACCTTGAGCACGAAATTAACAAGAAAACCATTGCAAACCAAGTAAACAACTTTAGGTACAATGAAGTTCTTAGGGAGCTCTTGAAGGAAAAATGACGGAAGAAGAATACGACGCTTTACCTATGGAACCTCTCAGATGAGTTGGTTATAAAAACCGTTAACAAGAAAACGAAACACCACAGGAATTTCGTGATACCGCTTAGTATCGGTGACATGGACAATATAAATGCCTTGGCCGATCAAGGACCGATGTGAACATAATGCCATTGTCAATCTATAATAAGTTAACTAATGAGAAACCAAAGAAACCGACCTTAGACTTTCCTTAGCTAATCATACTTATGTCCACCCCGTAGGAATCGCCGTTGATGTTCTAATTGAGGTGGCTAACATCGCTTATCCGTGGATTTCGTGATCATTGATGTTGAGGAAGATAAAACGCACTTCATTCTTGGGACACCGCTCTCGCCACCGCCAAGGCAACCATTAAATGCGGAGAAGGCATCATGATACTCAAAAGCGGGAAGGGTACGCTAGGATACCCATCGTCCCAAGATATCCTCTTAAGATCATGGAAATGATTACGGTGGAAATCGAAAAGCCCCGGATAACAATGTTAAGAAGAAGAATGACCGGGAAAAGGGCTTAGAGACTTTATGGTTCAAGGATTGTATGCGACATTGTGGAAACCCGATAAAAGTTAAGAAGCAATCCCACCTCATTACCTAAGGTACAAAAGGACCCTAAGGAATTTCTAAAGGGAGAAAAGTGCTCTTGTATAGATCTCGGATAAGGGCATTACGAGGAAGAAACAAACCAAGATGGTTTGGGCCTTTCACGCTAAGGAGACCAATTTAAAAGATAAAACCGTCGCCATAATTGACAAAGGCTGGCAAGGAATCCACGGTGAGCATACAGCGCCTACACCCTTTCGATGAAGGGAAAACAAAGAGTCAAGAGGGCGGTGGTGAGGAAACGAGAGAGCACGACTCACGAGTCTAGCTACAAGACTCTTAAATAAAGAAAAGCGCTTCGGGAGGCAACCCATGCTTAATTGTTTGCTTGTTAGTGTCATATATCTTTTATTAATTGTTTATCCTCATGTTTAAATTTGTAAAATGCTTTATTTTGTTTTTAACTTCGCCTTAATTGCATATAAAGGTATTTTACATAAGGGATAAGTGTAGGAGGATTACACACGCTTTCAAAAGAAACGTAAACATGAGAATAACAATTAATTAAAAGATATTTATGTTTGTTTGTTCGAGTCAAATGCTTGTATCGAGTCATAATGGATGTTTTGCGTAAATTTTTCCGATTCTAAAGATGTAAATTTTCCGAATTTTTCCGTAAAATCGCACCGCTTTTTGTCGATAACCGACGGCGTCAGATTGCAACCGACGGCGCGTGAAGGAGTAAAACATCGATTACTTTTTCTCGCTTTCGAGCTACTTATAAATTTTGGAATTTTCCGTGTCTTAATTTTCTTAGAAATTCAGTAAACATCCATTCCACAAGCATTATATCCTAGTTTAAATCGAGTCTTATATATATTATTACCACGATTTTACGCGAAGGTTTCGCTTTGTTTTCTTCAAGTGTGCAGTTTAGTTTGTCAAGAAGAAGTTACATAAGATTGGAAGGAGCTTTTCACGCAATAATTCTTCTTGAAAAGAATTTAACCACCACTTTACACGGATCCTACCGAGCTAATCGGGGAGTATTAGTTTTTTCGCTTTTAATTACCTTCTTTATCATAACTTTGATATTTTCGGGAACATTGGGGACAATGTTCGCTTTAAGTGTAGGAGGAAAATAAAACGGAACTTTGAAACTATGCTTATCCTTGACTATTTGCTTTGTCTAATTGCATTTGTGTAATAAACCATGAGAAAATGTCGGTTAGGGTAATTTTGGCACCAAATTTAAAATTTTCATGACATATAGGAGTGGGCCATTAGTCTTAACAAAAGCGCCTCACGGATAGGAAGTTGCATGACTAGCACAAAACCCTTACCACCCAAATTCCACCCAAAATGCGAGGATCGCCTTAGATTAGTAGGAATTAAAAGCATTCATCTTTAATGCTTAGAGTGTGAACCGTAGTATATTAGATTCTAGAACTTGTTTTGTGATGCATTCCGAGATCGCAAGTGAGGCTACACTTGTGTAGTTAGGAATAACTAAATGATAAGAGGCATTAGGATAACCCTTGTTTGATACCGTAATATAATTACTTCTTCCACTTCGGTTGAGTAATTCCCCACACCCTTTGCGTTGTACTCATCTTTAGTACACGATACCCCTAGTTAACCCCTCGAGCCTATCCTTTTCGCGGTTCTCGTGATGTTTCGTTTTTCCGAATATCAATGAAGAGCATTGTTTACACCCCACCCCAAATATACACCCAAATCGCTTTAGCCTACCCCTTATGCACTCACTTTTAGTGCAAATGTTTGTTATCACCCTAAACCCTTAGTTCAATTATCTAGTTGCTTGCATAAGTTGCTAAGTCGAGTCATATCCTTTGTATACGCTTTGGGATGATTGGGATTCATGGAAAAGTTAAAGTTTATGAAATGACGGAAGGGAACGTTAAATTCAAATTCCCTTTGTTTGCGTAATAATGTACCCCAAGTGTTTTGATCTTTTCAATTCGGGTCAAATTAGTGTTAGAGTAATAAAACTCAAGTGTAGGGATATGCCTCAGAACCCTAGTATTTTGATGTTATCATAGAGGATGGTAGAGTAAAAGTGTATGAAAAAAAAAAAAAAAAAAAAAAAAAAAAAAAAAAAAAAGAGAAAAAAAAAAAAAAAAAGAGTGAAAAAAAAAAAAAAAAAAAAAAAAAAAAACATACGGCTACCATCCTACATCTATCCTTTAAATTTATGTTTGTTTATTTCAGTTATCTAGAGTTTAGAGTGTCGAGTCTTGGCTTAGCAACGCCATTCTTCATATGCATTTAACATAGAGATTTTGACTTACCACCACTAAATAGCCTATCCCACCAAACCCTTATTTCCTACCGTAAGCCTAACGTTACAACCCTTTAAAGACCTCTTTGATAGTCTTTCCTAGGTGCTTACGCCAAAGCGATGGAGGTTTGATCTATTCTCAAGCCTATGGTAATCTATGTACTAGGACCGTTAATGAGTGTTTATCTTCCATTTCCTATATTGTTATATTTCATATATACACCCGAGAGAGATGTGAGTATCCAAACACCCCATGTGAGGTGCTAGTATGTAATTTCCGTGCTTGTTATGACTTTTATGGGCTTATATGTGTTGTGGACCGCTTTGAATTAATGCTTCATGACCCTAACTTATAAATTAATTGGTTAAAGCACATTTGCTTGAGGACAAGCAAATAACAAGTGTAGGGATATTTGATAAGGTTTTAAAAGGTACCATTTTGAGGGTCGTTTAAGTCCTTATTTGATCACTTTTGTATCCGTTATTGCTTAATATCGCCTTTTCACTTTTTAGGTCTCGTGAAGGCAAAATGTCGGAATGGCACTTATTTGGACGAAAAGGCGCGAATATATGAAGAAAATGGCCAAAGTCGAAATCGAGACACTCACAGCTGTTTAAAGTAGAAGGCGACGGCGCAAAAGTGTTATTGTGACGCCGTCCCAAAATTATTGTGACGGCACGTGTCCCAAAACTCGATTTTCAAGAGACGACGCCTAGTTGTGAAAGAGTAGGCCGTCGCTACTCGCACGGCCTAGATGCAATCCAGACGACGCCGAAGTCAAGAGGACGGCGTCACGGACATAAGGTGACGCCGCAAGGTTAACGTGGCCAAGACGAAACCCTAATGAGCGGCACACGACGGCCACTAAACATAAGGTGACGCCGCCGCAATTGTAATCTTATATATAGAATCCGAATTTTTCGCCTTTGTGTGGAGAGTCTTTGGAGTAAAACCTAAAACCGAACCTAAGGTGTCTTGTACAAGATTTTAGGGTTTTAAACCCTATCTTACACCAAGATAAGTCTTTACTTCATTAATTCAATTATGTCTTTGATTATTTGTGTGTATGCTTGCATGTTCTCCATGTCCCGCTAATTTATTTGTGTGTTTGCTTAGGAAGTATGAAACTTAATTATTAAATATTGATTGGTTGTTTCTTATCTTAGTTGATTAATGATCTAGTAATGCGATAGGTCATTCGTTGTGTACTTAATGCTTGATTCATCTTTGTGAACCTTAGAGTATAATTACCGAGTAATTGTAGGCTAAACCATCCAAAGAGCGCCTTAGAGTAGGAGTCTATAATCTCTAGTGGGTTTGTAGACAAGACCCTTTGGTAAGTTCAAGAGTTAGGAGAAACGATACCCTACAACTTTAGACACACAACGCAACTAGAATAAGACGTGACACTCAACCATCAATAGGAGATAATTAAGGAGTAATACAAACTAAGTAAACACATCTTTAAACTATCATACGAGCACACATTAATTAGACATAGACTCCCACAACCTTAGTTTAGATAATTAGATAATAGTAGAGTAATCGGTAGAAATACCAACCCCCAAATCCAATACCCGAGATTCGTACCTTTCCATTTTTCATAAAATATAAAAGATAAAAATAATCTTCCTCAACCTTAACCTTAGCGTAGTAACTCCCTACTAGCATTCCTATTCCCCAGAGAACGATATCAATACCCGTGGCTTACCCTAATTACTACACTACAACGATTAGGTTCATCGCCTAGGTGTTATAAAACTTGCTCAAGAAAAGGAAGTTCCTTTGACCCCGAACGACGCGTGTAGCGTTATCATCATCATCTTGCACTCCCACTCCACCACATAAGACTCGTCCCACTCCACCATGTTCTCAAACTAAGACTAGTAGTGTGATGGAGGATGTTCTTCATTCATTTGTTCTTGATTATGATACTCAAGAAGATCTTGCATATGAAGACTTTGATCAGTTGGACCCACTTGAAATGGAGGAGATGAACCGAAAATGCGGTGGCATTGCCGCGGTGGATATCAAAAGGTTCAAGAGAAGTCCGAAGGAAGTTTGCTTTCAAGGAAAGGAACCACCGCTTTGACGTAAGAAAAGTCAAGTGTTTCACTTGCCACCGATGGGGCATTTCTCGAGGAATGCAAAGACAGAAGAGTGGAGATGGAGCTAACTACATTTCCTATCGCCAGAACAGCAGGAAGTCGGAGCGTCGTGCAGTCTTCTCACCATGGATGAACAGTCAACCGGATCGCATATGAACTCTGTGAATGAGGAAGCTCATGATACCGATAAGCTTGGATTGTTTGGCAAGGTGTACTTGGATGAAAGGCATGATCGGTTTGCCTTGATGGGACTATCTCGTACACAATCAGATATTTGGTTGTAGTTTAAGATACAATGAACTTAAAGAAGAGTATGATGCTATGAAACCTAAGTTCAATGAATGCTATGTTGAAAATGAAGCTCATAAACTAGCATTAAAAACAAGAGAAAGACAAAAGGTATGGTTTCAAAAGAATCAAATAGCTTATGAAGAAAAGATAAAGGTGTTACAGCTTGATCTAGAAGTTGCAAATAATTACTTAAAACTGTCTGAGAAAGCTAAGGCTGAAGCTGTGTCTGAGAACCTAGAGCTTAAAGAAAAAGTAGCTGAGGAAATAGCTAGGAATAATCAATGGTTAATTTCAGGTGATAATCTGGCTAGAGAAATCTATAACAGTCAATCAGTGACCTCTGGCTTAGGTTTAGGCTTTCAAAAGTATGTAGGATTAGAAGCTAGGTATGATGGTCGTAAATCAACACCAGCAGGGTTAGCTAACTTTGTAAAAGAAGGTAAAATGCATGCTGTCCCTGGACCTATTAGAGGTGAATTTATGCCCATAGACCTATCCATCACTGTTGACTTTGATGGATCACATCATCTATATGGCAAAAGTCAAAGACTTACTGCACCTCGATACCTCATCTAATGACTTTGTCTCTTGCTCGATAGTGACAATTCATCGGATCAAGGGTCTACTTCCTATGAAAGCGGTGATTCAAATGAGAAGTCGACCTTCCCAAGCCCTCACCGAGCCTACACCCAAGCTCGCACCCCAATCTACTTACAAGCCTTCTAGGAAGTCACGAGAATCAACTTCCAAGACAGTTTCTTGTAAGATTTATCTTTAAATCTTTGCATAATCGATCTGTTAAAACAATTCCTTGAATGTTTCGATTTAAGTACTTCGCATGTAATCAAACATCTCCCTATTTGAATAAATCTTCCAAGAAGAAGACATGTTTTGTATGTGGAAGTAAATTTCATTTAATTAAGGATTGTGATTTTTATGAGCAAAGATTGGGTGCAAGTGCTCTCACCAGAAACCTAAATCTAAGTGGACCAATGTTGATAATATTCCACCTTATGTCCCACAAGCAGCTAATATTGACTCTCATTGGAGAGGTTCAGTTGACAGACCTTATGTGCAACCAACTAGCCCATACTTTAAACATGGTTATTGGCCTACATATGTTGACTCTATGTATGCCGGGATGGGATATGGAGAGTCACGTGAAGCCCTCGAAGTTGTTCTTGGACTATCAAGGAACCCAATCATCAATGGAGGACCAAGAACAATGGTGGATCCTCTATATCTTCATGGCCTACACTGTGATCCACAAGGCGTGTTCAAGTCAAGAATGACTTGAACCTCCTTCAATACTAACTATATGTATATATTTTGTTGTTGTTTGTAGGATCATCCCCTTAAGCATAAAAATATTGGTATTGTTGATAGTGGTGCTCCAAGCATGTCCGGGAACAGAGATATGATGCACAATTTTGTTCCTATAGAAGGAGGAGGCAATGTGACTTTTGGAGGAAGTGATGGGAGTATCACAGGAAAGGCACCATAAAGACACCTCATCCGGATTTTGAAAATGTGTACTATGTTAAGAACTTCAAGATTTCAACTTGTTCTCCGCTTCACAAATCTGTGACACCAAGAACAAAGTACTCTTCTCTCGAGAATGAATGTCTTGTCTTTGTCTAAAGACTTCAAACTCCCGTAAGAAACCAATTCACCGAAAGTTCCTCGAACTCACAATTTGTACACATTCAACCTTAATGAAGTTCAACTCAGGTGACCTCACTTGTTTGGTGGCTAAAGCATCTCTTGATAAGTCTACTAAATGGCATAGGAGGATGGCTCATGTGAATTTCAAGACCATAAATGATGAGTGTCTAAATACTCATCATTTTGTACAAAATAAACGCAAAATCATCCGAAACACTCGAAAACACATCAAAATGATCAAAATATCACAAATCGTTGTTTTATGTGTTTTAAATGCAAAAATATCAAAATCGATGAAAACATATCAAATTTGCAAAATTGCGCTTTAGTCCCCAAGTTTCAAAAATTGTCAAAAATAGTCCCTGAGTCAAAATTTCAAAAGAAAAATCATCAAAGGTCCTTTTTAAATCATAACTTGTCAAATTTAGTCCTTTGGTGAAAAATAGAAAAAGTTTGAGAAAATTACATAAATGGTCCTTCAAGTTTCAAAATTGGCAGGATTAGTCCCTGGAAAATGTGAAAATGACAAGTTTGGTCCTTGTACTTTGTGAGATTGTCAATTTTGGTCCCTTGAAACCTCTTTGATGAATTGGCAGCCAAGACCCTTGCAATTTCAGAAATGACAACAATGGTCCCTAAGTTATTTACCCTTTCAAGCCAATTTGGACCCTTGAGCTATTTTGGACCCCTGCCATTTAAGCCATTTGACCCCCCCCTTTTATTACTAATATCTGGTCAACTGCTTGGTCAAATAGACCCCTTTTGGCGCCAAACACCATTTCTCTTCCACTTGATCCTGCTTCACCTCTGCTACACTCAACCCCCCTCCATCACCTTATCCCTCCTTTGTCCCCCCACCAACACCTCACTCCAAATAACATTTATGACCCTCATCCTCATCACACTCAATCTCACTGTTAAAACACCTCTTTCCCGCCAAAATTGATTATGTGGCCAAAACTCACAAAAGTCTCCCACTGGCCCTGGAACAAGGTGGGATCCACTCAGAAGGTGAGAGAGAAGCAAGGGGAGTATAAAAGAAGGAAGAATGAAGCTTGAAGAGGAGTTAGTTAGTTTTTAGTTTTTCTTTAAATGTCGTTTGTTTAAAATTAAGGTTTTAGTAAAAGTAAATGTTGTAATTTCAGTTCTATGTATTGAATTTAAAGTTAACTAAGCATTTGTAATCCATTCTAAGTGCTAATTCAAAGTTTTATTTAAAGTGCAAATCTTCATGGTACTGTTGAATAATCCATTTTCAAAATCATGTATCCAAAGCTTTATTAGCTTATTATTAAGTTGAGATAAGCTCATTTAAGCCCCTGATAACTTTTTACAAGTTCACATTTCATTTTCAAGGAAACTTGAATGGTGGTCAACAAAAGTCAACTGGGACTCAATTTGGCAATGGTGATAGAAAAGGGTGATGCAGAGGATGAAATGGGTTAGAATAGCTTCATTTAGATTAGGTTTGGGTTTGGTATTGGTCTGCACACCAACTGGACAGTGTGAGTTATCTTCTCACTTTTCATTTTTTAGTCAATAGTGCAGTTTCATGCTTCTCTTGTATCTAGGATCATTTGTAGTTTTACCCTGTTTAAATAGTTGCATTTAGGTATTATAAGCTCAGTTTGATCAATGGAATTGGTTAGCTCAGTTGTAATCTCATTTCAGTTTCATAACAGTTGAAATAAAGGGGTGTTTGGATTTGACTGCATAACTATCCTAAGGGGTTATTCATGATTAGTTTCGTTGTTCCATGCTTGTTTAACCATTTCATGCCCATATCGCCTTGATCTTTTTCCCAAGGTCCAAAAGTCAAAATCATCTTATTAGTCCCCAACAAAGTCATCATGTTGGAATTTTTTGCAAATCCAAAACTTGTTTTGTGCTTAGATTTCTAAGATAAAGCTTTTGTTAACTTCATTCCATCTTTAAACATCATTTTCATCCTTAAATTGGAAACAAATCTCATAGAAGTCAACTTTAAGTTTTGTCAAAAGTCAAATATGCAAAATCCCGCTTTGAGCCAAATGGTAGGAATTTTAATGAGCTCATCTTTGGGTCAAATTCAAAGATTCTTGTTGTTTTAAAACCCCTCCGGTCTAGTCTCTTATTTCCATTTATCATAATTTTATGAATTTTATTTAAGCTCTTGATTAGCTTGTAAAATTGGTACCAAATCCTCGCAGGCATCAAGTCTGCACGGGGTTGCATGATTTTGCGAGACTTGGCACTTGGCTCATTAGAGCTCCTCAAGGTCTGTCCTTGGGTTTAGTGATAGCCACCCGGTCTTGTACAAGTTCCAAGTGATTGTTTCTAGTTTCTAGCTTCATTGATTGCTTATTTTCCCCTGCAGTAGCCACCCTTTCATCTGCTTTTAGCTTATTGGTTCGAACATCAAATCATTGCGAGTGCTAATCGAGGTTTTAACTTGTTGTTTTTGTTCCATTCTAGTCCTTTTAGCTTATTATTGCTTCCTTATCGCTTTGGTACCCTTTGGACTCCATTTGCTTATGTAAGTGCTTATTTCAATAAGCACTTACTCATCGATTCATATTTCTCCACATATGGGCCTGTTTTCCATTTTTTCATATTCCTAATATTATTTTAAGCATTTCTGAATTTTCAGATTTTTCCTAGCTTGTTTGGTATTTTTCTGCATTTTATCTAGTTTTTAAGCATTTTTAAATAGCATTTAATACAAAAAATTAAGAAAAGGTTCAAAAAAATAATTTTTCTATTTTCTTAAGTTAAGATAAATATAAAAAGAGAAAAAATATTTTCTAGATTTTTCTTAGTTAAATTTGTATTTTTAAATAATTTAATTAGTTTTAAATAGTTTTAAATTAATAATAAATACATAAAAGTCTAAAAATATATTTTTAGTTTTAAAATAAGTTTTATCATATTTTAGATTTTTCCAAGTTATAATTTCATTTTTCTAGGTTAATTTTGTATTTTCTTGTATTTTAGTGCATTTTAAATACTTAATAAATAGTTTTTAATTAATAATAATTAGGCAATTAGTTATAAAAATAATTTTCTTTTTCTAAAAAGTTTCTTATATCATTAGGATTGTAAAAATGTATTTTTCATATTTTTAGGATCTATATTGTATTAGTTTCACTTTTTATTTTGTACGTTTACGTTATTTTAATTTAAACGTAAGTTTTTAGTTTTAAGTTTTAAACGTTCATCACTTTAAATATAGTGATAGCGTTTATTTAATAGATTTTATCTTTTTAACTTTCTTTAATTTGCATTTAAGCCCTCGTAGTTTATGGGCTCTTTACGTAGTTTTAATAAATCAAAATCCTTTCCGCTCAAATCCTCGATCACTTTTCGTTTGATAATCCATTGCACAACTCATTTGGGACATAACGACCGGGAAACACTATACTCTCCCGATCTTCATTGCATTCGTGTTTGAGCGGTTTAAGTCGATTCACGATCGCCATTCCTGAGTGGCGGGCTTGAGTAATTTAGCTTGACGCTCACAAGATAAAATTTTAGTAGCCACGGAGTCAGGTTGATTATCTTCGTCTAGCAGATTAGTTATTTGGATATTCACTCTTTGTTCATACCATCCATCTGTATATGTTTATATTTTCTTATCCAAAAACACAAAAATATTCTTCTCATTCCTCTTATTCGTTGATTCTATTTCTCTTACCTCTTTTGCCATTTAATTCTATTCTTCGTATCCTCTCAACCATTTGATTCTCTTCTTAATCCTCTATATGTTTAATTCTTATGTCGACATTCGTCAACTTCATCGTCGAAATGTGTGTGCGGTGTGGAGGACCTAGTTCAAGCGAATTTTGCACCGTGCGAATTATCCATCAAAAATGCTTTTCAAAGTTATTTCACCACCCGCCACAACCCGAAATACATTCTAATCTTGACAAACCAGTTCAAACGTCGAAGCTACCCCAAGCACCCATCGAGGATTACGAGGACAATCTCTTTGAATCTAGAGCCCGTAATCTAATCGAACAAATTTATGTCGATGAAAAAAGGTCAAGAATTAGAATTGATTACGATGAACCCGTTCAAACACCGGTGACTAGCAAGAATGAATTGCCTAATCTTCACGCTTCTCAAGAACCAGAACCGGAGACCATAACGGAAGTGGTGGAAATTTCTAGCTCTCAGAGCACACCACTTGTCCCACCTCCTGATTTTTCTGAATGTTCTTCGAGACTTGATAGTCATTCGGATCACCATGTTGGTTTTGTTGATCCTTTGAATAAACTGATTCATCTTCATAACTCTCAATTGCAATCGTTTATTCCTTGTGTCGGTTGTGGTGAGCCTCTTTATGGTTCACCCTGTCGTTGGTGTACTTGTGTACGATGTGGTAATGATATTCATAACGGGAGTTGTTTGTTTTGTGGTTCAAGGAATTCACTTGATTATGATCCTAATCAGAACTCATTTAACGACTCCTCAAACTTTTCCAATTACCCACCACAACCCGACTATTCTTCATATGATCAACATTACTGTTGTGAATTTTGTGGAGGTCCTCACCAAGGATTTGAGTGTCAATCCGGAAACACGTTTGTCTATGAACAGTTTTCGGTGATGCTCGAGCTTTGGTTATGACCAAAATCCATATGATTCACCATTCCGGACTCAGCAGCTTTCTTTGTTGACTCACCGTGGAGGTCCCCACTTCACTCGATTGTCAAATAGGAATCCAGCCTTGTAACAATCATGACTCTCACATATTTGACAATTTCCAACCTCCACAAGACTATACGGTTCAAACTCCACCCGAGCCGTTGTCTCATGAAATCTCCCAGATCTTGAAACCGCAATGAAAACACTTGAGGATATGATGAGTAATTTTAAGAATCAAGTGAGTGGTGAAAAGACCATAGGAGAATTGCTTGTCAAGAGGCCCGCAAATCTAGGGAAGAATTATTAGCCCTAGAGCATGCAGCTAAGACGCTCCCAATTTCTTAAGGCCGCTCTGATGATGATGACGAGGAGGGTTTTATCCTTTTAAAAGTAATATTTCTCAACCCCTCGGTCGGTTGATATTCCGCAGTTGAGATTCCATCTCAAACAACTGCTATCACGCCCGAGGCTCCCACTCACTCTCTCGAACATGGGGGCGAGCATCTTGACACTGCTTCACGAAAAGGAATCGGACGAATTCATAAAGTCTAGTGTTGAGGACCTTGTCCCAATCCTGTGAGAGTCACAGGAACTCTTGATCATGTGTGTGATATTCCTCCTCCTCTTGTCTTCCAAGATGATCATGTTGAGATGTCCTCCGATTCGATGATGATGAGTCGTTATCTTGTGGAGACATTATTTATGTGGAAGATTCACCTTCCGAGCTTGTTAGCTTAGAAGAAGAGAATGATGAAGTTACCGACACCGAAATTAAAGATGAAGCTCTTCGAGCAACATTATTGAATGTCGGTCTTCTCATTTCTAAAATCGAGGCTTTCAAAGAGAAACCTATTTCATCTCCTATCCATAAAGGATAGTGACATGCTTTCCGATGATTCTATTCCGAAATGAAAGCCTCTGCTTTGATAATATGGGAGAGAAGATTAGTGGCGCATTCACTTTTCATTCTCATAATTCTCTCCCGATTATGAATCATGTACATTGGAGGAGTTCACTAGTGAACCCATTCATATCAATCCTGAGTATGATTCATTCACATTCATGGAGTTCTCAGATGAACTCACTCATATCATATCTCCGCCAGAGTATGATAAATTCTACTTTGATCTAGACACTCCCGAGATTCGTCTTGATCACATAAGCTTAAATGATGAGATTCATAATCCTGAAAATATGGATCCTCCTATAGATGAAGATGAGTTAGTCATGATGTTTATCATGATTTTCTATCTCTTCTTCACCTATCCCGTGGCTTCTCTGTTCTTCACTCCTTCGAATGAAGACATTATCTTTGATCCCGCATTTTCATGTACCATTATCTTGAGCGGTTCTATGTATATCTCATCGGTGTGGAACTTTCACGCATTTTAATGTTTATCCAAACATCTTGAATGAAAGTCCGATGGAGATTGTTTCTTCCACTTTGCTTCCCATGAACCAATGAATTGGGGTCGAGTCAAGCTAGCGACTCGGGAATCAAAAACAAGAGCATGCTATATGGTTTTTCACCCATATTTCTATCTTCTTACCTCTTTCTACCACCCTAGTGTGGGGGTTGCCCACATGTTAAAAAAAAAAAAAAAAAAAAAAACCTTTCTAAATAATGGCCGTAGTATTTCCTTTTACGTTCTTTGTTTCGGCATAACCACCGGTACTTTGAATATTGAGGGCAATATTCATTTCTAAGTGTGGGGGATTCTCACGAATTTTGTTATATACTACCAATTCCCCGTTTTTGGCCAAAATTTTTTTTGGAGTAAGTGTTTTACACTTTCTCATTTGGTTATCATCCGCCATGTCTCGTAAGACTAAAGGATTGGCTAATCCAGAGCAAACGGCTCTTGGTAAATATTTATCAAACCGCTTATATGGCTTGCAATTTGCCCAAAATTGTATGGTATTCACCACCATATCCTAAAAAGTGAAGAGTTGGCTAGCCCGCAAGTTTATGGCTTGTGGTAAAGGCGATGGAAAATCCATAATTGGTAATCGACTCACCAAAGATAATATTGATAATTTATCTAAGAGTTGGCTAGTCCGAGATGGTACGGCTTCGGTAAAGACAAAATCAAACCGTTGAAAGTCGGTGGTTTGCTCAAAATCACATGGTTATCGATGTACCATGGTTCTTACTTGAACTAAAACATTTGGCTACTCCGTAAGTAATGGCTTTTGGTAAAGAGATTAAAATCCATTATGTTTTCTCAAATCATTGCTAGGGACTAGCAATATCTCGATGTGGGGATCCATAAACAAACTCTCTAAAATGGGTCTTGTTGAAGGTCTTCCTCCAAAGTTTTCACCAATGATCATAATTGTGTTGCATGCAACAAAGGAAAACAACACGAGCCTCCTACAAAGCTATCAATGCTATGAGCATCATTTACGAACCTCTTCGCTGTTCGCATGGATCTGCTTGGTCCAACTCAAGTCGAAGCATTGATCGAAGTTCTTTTGTTTGGTTACCACCGATGGCTATAGCAGATTTTGTTGGGTTTTCTTTCTAAGAACCAAAGATGAAACATCTCCGGTCTCGATCGACTTCATCACCCTCGTTGAAAATCGGTTGAACAAAAGGTTAAGGGAATTCGATTGTGATAATGGGACAGAGTTCAAGAATGCTATTCTTATAGAACTCAGAGGTCAAAAGGTATAAAAGGGACTATAGTAATCCAAGAACCCCACAACAAAATGGGGTGGCCGAAAGAAAGAATAGGACCTTAATAGAGGCCGCAAGATCAATGCTTGCGACTCTAAACCGCCCACTATGTTCGGATCGAAGTCATTGGCACAACGTGCTATGTGCTAAACAGGTCTTCATTACTAGACCACAACTCAAAACACCATATGAACTTCTCTTTGGGAAGGTTCCCGCATTCACTACCTAAAACCTTTTGGTTGTCAAGTAACCATTCTAAACACCATTGACCCGTTGGGAAAATTTGATGAGAAGGTCGATGATGGTTATATTGTAGGATACTCAACTCATAGTAAGGCATACTGGTGTACAATTTGCAAGCCAAGAAGATAGAGGAGACTTTGAACACGAGATTTTGGAAGATTAGCCTAATGTTCATGACGGGGTCATACGTGGTCTTTGACCTTGACTACTTAACCGATTATTTGGGTTACACTAGACATTTGGCTAACCAAAATACAGTCCTCAAGAGTCTCCCACTAACAATGCAGTACCTTGGATGATGACTCGAACAAGAGTTTGAAGACGATGAACAACCTATACTTGTGCCTTCTTTCTCCCTAACAATATTGCGGTACCACCTCCAAGGATATTGCCGATAAGAGTGATGAAGATGAATCACATTATGTCGAGGACCTTGCTAGGCTTCGGACTCAAGAATTTGCGACTAAGCTTGAAGCAGAGAACCGAATGGAGAGGTTGCTAATGAAGGAATCAAGAGAAACCATGTTTCTGAAGTTGATTCTGTCACACCTACCATCCTCAAATCCAATCAAGGCAATGTCGTTTCTTCTCATGTTCCTTCTCAGTGTCTTCGACTTTGGAGAACCTTATACACGCTTTCAAGACCCTCGGATCTTGGAAATCATCAACCCAAAGTGGCATCTTCACCTCACCCTTTTATGATCTTGAGTTTGAACCAACTATCACTAATCTTGATTCATCCATTGAAGTAAGCCCCATCGCTACTCGGAGGATCAATATTGCTCATCCTCAATCCAACATTATAGGTGATCTTCGCACCGTTAGAACTCGAAGGGCTATAACAAGTCCTCGCTTTGGACATATTGCTTTTCTCTTATGTCTCCAACCGAAGAAAGAGACAATCACACGTACTTCAAGCATTGTCTGCTTGCTTGTTTTCTTTCTCAAGTGGAACCAACAAGTGTTTCTCAAGCTCTTAACGATTCAAGCAGGGCTAGAAGCAATGCAAGAAAAGATGCAACAATTTCACAATCGGCGAGTTTGGATCTTGGTTCCACTCCACGATGGCAAATATGCCATTGGGACAAAGTGGATTTTGAAGAATAAGAGAGATGCTCGGGGTGTTGTGATAAAAACAAAGCAAGATTAGTAGCTCAAGGCTTGAGACAAGAGGAGGGATTGATTATGATGAAGTGTTTGCACTGTTGCTAGAGTTGAAGCCATTCGAATTTTCTTGGCTTATGCTTCTTACATGGGTTTCATGGTGTATCGGATGGATGTTAAAGGCGCTTTACGTATGGTGAGATTGAAGAGGATGTTTATGTCACTCAACCCAAGGGATTTGAAGACCCGGATCACCCAAATCATGTTTACAAGGTTGTCAAAGCTCTCTATGGCTTACATCGTGCACCTAGAGCTTGGTATGCTAGGATTTCATCCTTCCTCTTTGAAGCATGGCTATAGGAGAGGTGCTATTAATAAAACTCTATTCCTAAAGAAGAATTACTCGGACATCATTCTTGTGCAAGTTTATGTGGATGACATTATTTTTGGCTCCACAAACGAAGCTTGGTGCGTAGAATTTGAGGAACTAATGAAGGAGAATTTCGGATGAGTGCTATGGGAGAGCTTACTTTCTTTTTGGGTCTCCAAGTTCGTGAAACAAGATGGCATCTTTATCTCGTCAAGATAAATATGTGAGGACATTTTAAAGAAATTTGGTATGGAAGGTGTTAGGGCGCCACAACACCTTATGAAGCTCCAAAGACAAAAGAAAATAATGAACCGGATCTACCGTGAATGTTCATCTCATGCAGTCCATGATTGGTTCATTGATGTATCTAATGACTTCAAGACCGATATTACGCTTGTCGTGAGTGTTTGTTCTCGACATCAAGTCACTCCACTTACTTCCCATCTCAATGTCACAAGAAGATCTTTAAGTACCTCAAAGGCCAACCTCTTTAGGCCTTTGGTACCCAAAAGAGTCTCCTTTCAAGTTGGAAGCATATAGTGGCGTTGATTATCTTTGGTGCCAACTGGATAGAAGATCCACAACCGGAGGTCGCCAATTTACGAAAGAGGTTGATTTCTTGGCAATGCAAGAAACAAACCATTGTGGCGCCTCAACCATCAAGGTAGTATGTTGCTACTGCAAATGTCTTTGTGACGGTCCTTTGGATTCAAAACCAATTCTTTGGACTATGGGTACAACTTCATGAACACAACAATTTTTATTGATAATCAAAGTACCATCTGCATAGTCAAAAATCCGCCACACATCGAACAAAACACATTGAAATCGGGCACCACTTTATAAGAGATGCATATGAAAACATTTGATAAAAGTGGCTAAAATTCATACCGATGATAATGTATGGACTTGTTAACAAAAGCTTTTGATGGACCAAGGTTTCAACACCTTGTGGTAAATATTGGAATGCTAAACCCTTGACCTGCAAAGTTTAGGGAGGCATAGGCCTCGTGGGAGGCATATGCCTGTGGGAGGATTTGTGCAAACTCGCATATTTTTGTGTGTTATTCTGCTTACTAACACTAACTTTCTAATAATTCTTTAGTTTGTTTGTCTTTGTGTTGTTCTTGTGTGTTTTGTGTATGTTTTGCGGTTGTCGGATTGCATTTTGTCTATTCCTTGTCCGAATTGCGGTTTGTCTATTCCATGATCAAGATCAAATTCATCAAGTGTGGTTCATTGGTATATGGTCAAGATAGCTAAAAGATTGTTGCTTGTTTCTTCCGAAATTAAAAGTCTTGAAGCAAACAATTTGATTCATCAAAGATATAATCTTGAAGAAAAGAAATTGAAGTCAAATTGTTCTTTCATTCATTCAAGAAACATTTTACGACTATGACACAAAAGTCAACCTACTACAAATGCATCTTCAAGATACGAGCTATACACTTACGCTAATCCTAATCTAGTACATATCATCTATTCCAACATCTAAGTGAATGTTGGATATGCATGATCGCCACATCTTTCACACTAGATGTCGGATATGCGTTAAATGGGTCTTGCATAACCACCCATTCCATCTATCTCGATGGTCGGATATGCATGACCAATACGACGAAGATGCTAAGGACCAACATGGAGAGGATGGATTGATGCAACGTTGATGATGACGATGACCACACATGATGATGGAGAAAAATAAGGTCTCATGTGTGCTTCATCTATGCATTTCAACCAAAATGCAATCCATCCACCCTCCTTAAGCCCTTCTCTTATACGATGTGTGTTGATGCACCAAAAGCTAGCGAGTGAGACCAAGAACCACCTCTATCTTTGGGAGTGGCGGTTCTCGCACGAGGCCTTTGTTGAGGCCGAGGTGCGGAGGTTGAGAGTATGATGTTCCTCCTTATAGGAGTCATCGTAATCATCGCAGATTCACTTGGATTCACTACACTATCATCTTCCGAAGAAGGAGAAAGGGTGATTGACTTGGTCGTGGATAGGGTTGAGGAAAGTAATGTAGCCATGGGTTTGAATCACCACTTGATGATGATGAAGAGGATGATGAAGATGATGTTGTGAGATCTATGATCTCGTGTTTGGTATTCATGGTACAATTTGGTTAATTGGGGTTTGTTTTGAATCTAGGGTTTGTGGTAAATATTTGGGGATCTTTGATGAAGAGATAAGTATGCATTGGGATCATTTTATAGACGGGTTCGAGGTTCAATAAGAATTAATGCAGTGGGTGGCACAAGAATTCTAGAAACTTACCGAAGATATTCTTATCTTTGATGGTTTCATTGAAGTGTATAACTTCAAAGCAGATTGACCATATGTTTCACTGTTTGAAGTGTTATTTTGGGTTTGGTCAAAGATGAAATACACGTAAGCAACGGTCAACCAAGCGGTCTATTTTCTTTGACTATATTTTGGGAAAAACTATCACTCCACCATCACACTCTTCGTAACAAATCAATTCCTCTCATCACTGCATCCACAAACACTCACCATTACGAGAAACATAACCCTAAAACTCATATCCTCATGGCTCTTGAATTTAAACATGATCACAACAAAGTTGCATTTCGGGAAACGTAAGGGATATGAATTATGCAGACCAATGGTGGAATTCTTGAAAAGGTCCAAGATTTGTTATGCTCTAACACATTCTCCAAATGAGATATATGAATCACTGGTTACTCGGTTTTGGGAATCGGCCGAGAAGAGGAATGAGATGTAGATTAGGGCTGTGATTGATGGAGCAGAGCACATAGTGACAGAGGACCTAATAAGGAGGAAGCTTCGCTTGGAAGATCTTGATGGAGAATTTCACTCTAATCGGGAAGAAGTGCTTCTCGGGCTAAGAGCAATTGGCTATCGAGGTACAAGGACCGATATGTGGTCAAGAAGGAACTTTGCCAGTGGAGGTTCTGGTTCACACGCTTCAATGCATAAGCAACAAGTCGGGAGGATGGGACCGCCTTCTACCCAACTAGGATGTGGTATTGTGTGTCTTTCTCAAGGGTAACTTACAATTTTTCTAAGTATATTTTTGAAAACATGGTTGAAAATCTTCAAAGGAAAAAGAATAAGTTTTAGTGTACCCAAGGTTTCGCAAATGATTTTAGACACCACTACCCAAGCCCAATCCTTTTATCCATAGGTGTTTTAAGCGCTAAATTGTTTGCAACCATGAGAACTCACTTTCGGGGAACATCATCCTCACTTGCGACCATGTTGCCCCAAGGCAATGAGGTCTGGCGATGAGGAGAATGTGACTAATAATCCTCCTTATCCACCGTTGCTACCGATGGTAATCCATTAGTTAACATTGATGAGGCCCTCATCAACTATTGAAGCAACTCATGTTGCTCCGCACCGACCACCTTGTCCCAGTCCACCACCCACACAAGTTACTAATGATGAGTCGATCTTAATAGACATCCCACACCAAGTCCTGTTAGGGATCCTCTCAATGAAGATCTTCCTCACTTTGAGCATGACCATGATTCTACCGAAAGGTCAATGAAGCTCCCTTTCCAGAGCAATCTGTGGTGGAGTCGAGGACCCTATTACACTCTCATCTGTCTATGCTCTTGTCAATGTGTATGCTAACCGAGGTGTCTAGTTTGAAAAAGGAGCTTGCGAGACCAAGTCCTCTCTTGGTAGTAAGATTGAAGAACCTGAGAATCAAGTCAAGGAATTAGAGGACAAAATTAAAGGGGCTCCAAAGGAACCTTGTGGTTTCTTCGATGAAGAACCGTAGTACCTCGGTTTGGGTCTCTTGATATGTTGGATGATGTGTCTCTTAATGATCCTTCATCGATAGTTGCTTGCTCTCAAAGAAGAAGGAACACGTTCTTTACAAAAGAAGAAAGAGATCTTATTTAAGTAAGGTTTCTTACGAAGCTTCAAAGGAACACTCGTGTTGAGAAGGCGCATCTGGCGATATGCAAATGGAGGATGTATCTTGGATCATGGTCAATCTTCATCTGCTCAAGAACCAACAAGCCCTTCACCTTCGGGAGATCATTCGATGATGTTGTCATGACCACTCGGTTGATACTACGCATCAACATGTTTCTCCTACAGCTTGACTTGGGTATTTATCTCGAGGTTCCTTCCATTGATATAACGAAGATGAGTGTGCTAAGCCCGATGATAAAGGGAAAGATGTAATAACGAAGATGAGCTTGGTCGGATCGGTAAGTGAGGAGGAAAGACTAGGACAAGCAAGTAGATTGGCCGAGTTTGAAAAGTCAAAGAAAAGTGAATTATTGGCTCGACAACATGAAATGAGGACTTTTCATCTTTACCTCCCGAGAGAAGAAGAGAACTGGATGCACCGCGTGTTCGGATGCTCCTTGAATCTGGGATGCTCTAATCGAGCAAGTTATTTCAAGACCTTCTCTTGCTCAAAGTATACTAGGTGGAGATTTCAAAGAAGTGAGAGTTATGTGGATCAAATGTTGGCTTAGGAAGACAAAGGAAGCAAGAAGCTATTGCACAAAGGAGAGCCATCAAAGCTCGGAAGAACAAAGAGAAACCTCCCACTAAATCAAATGAGACGGTGGTGAAAAATCAATGCTCGATGTACAACTCGCTTAACAATGAAACAAGTCAAGGCTTTTCACGATCATGTCACGGTTCACAAATATAAACAGATCATGGGGACAACTCATCATCTTCACAGACATTCTACCAACTTGAAAAGGATTGCTTGGAATGAAGTTGCTCAAGCCAAAAGACTCAAGTCCGATGATGCTCCACCCAGGCGACTTCTCCAAATATTTCTCTTGAAGCATCTACTAAAGTTGCTTCTTCTATCGACAAGGGTCCATCTGTTGAACCATCTACCAATTCTCTGAGGTACGATGTATCGGCTCCCACTTCATCTGTGGCAACCGTTGACACACAAGAAGATTCTAAAGTTAAGGAAGGCGATCTCATTGAAATAAAAACAAAAGGGCAATAAAGATGCTTCACAGGATGAATGCACTTCGTGAAGGTGTTCCAACTAAGTCTCCCTCTACCTCTTCAAGTCCTACCACAAATGTTCAAACTGAAAATGCTCCTCCGGGGAAATCTATAAGCTGGAAGGAGGAAGAAAAGAATGGCCAAAAGATCTCCCTTGGATCTTGAAGTCGATGACTCAACTTTCATTATAGAGGTTCTCTACCGATCTTCTTGAGGAGATCAAAATGTGTTGGTCGATTGGAATCAAGGATGATGAGATGAATGTCATTCATCGAAAGGATGCCACTTCAATGGAATTCACCTTTCAAGGAAATTCTACACTTGGTGAGCAGGCGGTTTGCTTACTCTGTACACTCGTGTTACCACCCATTACTGCAACAAGGCACCACAAGGATCGGGGATGTACTTACTGGGAGATCTTCAAGTCCTGTTGAACTCTCATTCTCCCAAATGTAAAGCACATTCTATTTGGAAGAACTCACATCTGTGGAAGGTTGAGTCCTGGAGATTCTATCCTCTCCCTCGTGTGCATGTGCTTGAGACTAAGGGTGGAATCACTGTCTGCATGCTCGCTGAAAGAAAGTATCCTTTGCCCGAGAGACTTATGGAAAGTATGTTAGTCGAATTGGAGATTCCTCCGAACGGTGGGCAATGAAAGATTATGCCTTGAACATTGGTGGGGTTGATCAAGACTCAACTTCTACAACAAAGAAGCCCTCATCCTCATCCTAATCATGGTACTGGGTACTCTCTCGCACTACCTTGTTTTGTTACTTTTAGTTTGTATTTTGTCAATTTCGTGTTATTTCTCAATTTATTAGTTATTAAAAAAAAAAAAAAAACTAACTTTTATGCGGGTTTGTTTGTTGTACTATTCGATGATTTTAACTCACCGGATATACATTGTGTATGTCAAAGAGTTGGCTAGTCCAAAGGGTACAACTTTGGTAAAGACACAACAAATTTGTTGATAGTCGTAATGGTTTGCTCAAAATCATAGGGTCTACAACCACCCATGCTTAACTCTTGAGGTTGTATGGTCATCAATTCACCATGGTCTATTCCTTTTGGAATCCAAGAATTGGCTAGCCCACATGTATATGGCATGTGGTAAAGGCAACTGAATCCATTATTGGTTCTCAATTCACCAATTCTAAGAATTGACTAGTCCCGAGCAAACGGCTGTGTAAAGACAAGTCAAATCCGTTTATATGGTTGCTAGTTTGCCAATAAATCGATGGTTATCAATGTACCATAGTTTTCGAACTCAAACATATGACTACTCCGATAGTGATGGCTATTGGTAAAGAGACATCAAACCCATTATTTTCAATGATTCACCTCTCATAGGAGTTAACACACCGGAAGTGATGAGAATAGTATGAAACTTATATGTTTTGATGTACGGGATGTCATATGTTGCTGCAAAGATCGGTGTATATGAGTTCGGTCATCATAGAGATGTTCTTCTTCCGAATCTTGTCTTTGATGTTCGAATGCAATCCTCTTAAAGTGAAGTATTTGTGCTCAAGAAACCGGACCTTTCTAGCTTAGAAGGGTTTACGAATGGGGAGGATATTGTTTGGAAATTTTCTCATAAGATGGTACAATCCTCAACGATTAACGATCTATCAAGGAAACCGGAACTTAACCTAGTCAAATTCCGGTTTAGGGAGGATTGTTGGGAATTACGGTAAACCATCGGATCTGTGAAGTATCTTCACCGGGTGATTCTATGAAGAAGAATGGATTCTCAAGTTATACTTGGTGAAGTGATAATCTGACGTGTTTACGTGGCGATAGTGCGAATCCACGTAGGAGAGATAAGCGCCGTATGTAGGCCGTATGCAGGAAAAGTCAGCGCCGTATGAAGGATAGGTTGGCGCCGTATTGTTTAGAGCTTACTCAGAATGTGTTTGGAACAAAACAATATGATTAGTAAAACAATATGATTAGTTGGATGCTTGTCTAGATGCATGCGTGGTCTATGTTTGTATTAGGAGCATACGTAGCAAATGCTCGTGAGTCATTAGGGTTTCTTGTCTATAAAAGAAACCATAATAGTTTGTATTAGATAAGTTTTTCTAAGTCTTTCAAGTCTTGTAAAATATCCGAAACATAGAGTTTCAATAATCAAAAGATCCATAGAGGATCTAAGAGTTCTTAGTTATTATAACTTGTATTTTCATTCCGCTAAAGAATACGAGTTGTAGAGATCTTCTATTAGTTTGCTTGTGATTACATAGGCAACACTAACGATCTCCGAGTGCTTAAGATCTATCAAGGTCTTTGTGTTTTCAACAGAGGACAAAATTTTATTTTTATTTAGTCTCCACCTAAAGTTTAGGTGATTCCTCCAAGAAGGATTACATGAATCACCAAGAGTGTTTTACTCGGGTTTAAAAGTGAACCACTTACCTCCTACTTCGTCAGTACGCGAGGATGTATAATCCACAAAATCTTGCTCGGGATATTCCATGCAATCACGAGTGTCGTGAGGACCACAAAACAATTTTGTTCACTTGATGTGAAGGTTTAGGAGCTTCGTAGGAACTCATCAAGAATTTTACTTGATCTTCAAGTTAAATGAGCCTACGATCGAAAATGCTCAAAACATTGGAAGGCAAAGATATTGCCTTGACCGTTTTTCCCGTAAGTTTATAAGGGTCAATCCAACTATCGTTGTCATAAAGGGCAATGTCCTCTATTATGGCCCACGATTGCTCAACGTTTCTGTCATGAAGCTTACCACCAGCTGCATGGTAGATGGCTTGCTTAGTGGGGTGGTTGACATGATCATAAAAGATTTGGACTTCGAGCCAAAGGTCAATGTCTTGATGAGAGACTTTTTTGCGTAAGTCCTTGAAACGAGTCCACGCGTTATAAAACGTAAACGCGTAGGTGCAATACCGGGTCATACTTAAAAAGACATATATACATAAAAATGGACTAAGTTTTTAAGTGTGGGTGACACTAATTATTTTAAAATGGTTTGAGGATATTGTTGATTGTTTATGACGTTTATTAGGATCATAGGTCGAAGGCACGTTCGTAAACAAGGTTTCCTAATAAAATAAAAATCTAATCACAAAATGACTCGACAAGCACAAAATGAACTTAATACAAGTAAGTTTAGTCAAAGACATTATAAAAACTCTAATGGTTGTTAACCTGAGTTTGACTGTTGTTACATGAACTCTCTATCTATCAGTGCCTGATAGGTCGCACCCACATTCTTGAGACCAAAAGGCATTTTGGTGTAGCAATAGATGCCCTCGTTGGTGTAAACTACAGTTTTCTTTCATCAAATTTTTTCATAAGTATCTAATGGTATCCTTTTTATGCATCTAAAAAGCACTTGTACTTGAAATCGGCTAAGGATTCTGCTTTCCAATCTATTAGAGACAAATGGTAGTTGTCTTTTGCGCATGCCTTATTTAGGCTAGTGAAATCGACACACATACGCCAAGTACCATTGGTTCATCTGACCCTGACTGGGTTTGCAACCTAATTCTGGTATTTTACAGTTCGTAGTATGCTTGCCTGGATGAGGTCCTTGACCTTAAAGTCCATAGCCTTAGATCTTTCGAGTGAAATGTTGTGTCTTTTTTGTATGACCGGGACTTCAAATTGGTTTAGTTCCAGGTTATGCTCTGCTAACTCTCTAAGTAAGACGATCATGTCTGACAGTTTCCATGAAAATACATCTAGACTATTTGCAAGTAGTTGTACAAGTTTGTTTTTTTACCTGTGTGGGAAGATGAGCTTCGATTGTGATAGGTTGATATGGGAAACTTCCCTAAGATTGTCTCCTGGAATAGCTTCCCATTGTATCTTCTTATGTTGTTTTCTTCCACTACGGCAGCCAAGCTTGCATCTTTGTCAGGGTAGTCACTCATGACTGTAGCTAACCCTATTTTTAGGAGTTCAACAAGTGACCTGATGGTGAAGACTTCCATGCTGAGCCTTTGAAGTGTTGGTCTTCCTATTAACACAGTGTATGATGTTGACTAGATAATATGGAACTCCGGCATGATTGTCCTTTGTTAGTGCAAATATTAAGATATTTAATCTATACATTCTCATTTGTTTTGTTGATGACAAACATGTAACTTGTAATACATAACGTAAAATGTATAAGTTAATTGTAATTATATTTTGTCTCAACATACTCTCAACACCTCTCGACGACTCAAGTCCTTGTATGCTACAACACAGGTTCGTACATGTTTGTTATGTTGCGTTATGATCAAACCCCTAACAAACCATTAAACATGTTTAGTTAAATAGTTTATAAAACACTTAAGTAATTTTGGTTACTTACATTTTATAAAATACATAAACATAAGTAAATGTGTTGGGTAAAACCCATGACCCATGACCCAAGACCCATAACCAGTGTCTAGATACATTGTACCTTAGTGGGCACTCAAATCCATGACCCATAGCCCATGGTTTTAACCCATAAACTAAGGGTAAAGAGGAGCGTCTCACGGATCCCTCAGGAGGGATCCTTGGGGCAGAAGCATGGTTTGGCCTTTTTGTCTATAAATAACAAGCCACTTCTTACAATTTCTTCACACCTTTACACATAGTTTCTCTCCACCATTTCTAGCATATTTAGATCATTAGGAAACATGTAATCCACCCTCATCACATATGATCATAATGCTTCTAACTTTCATTTGTTGTAAGCATACTCCCGAAGTGATCCTCCAAAGCAAGCCTAGAGATCTTGCATCCTTACCTACTGAAGTGATCACCCATCACAAGCATACAAGCACATGAAGATCTTCTACCACAAGCTTGGGAAACTTGTCATCTTCATTCATAGAAGACTAACTACATCATGCTTTGTGTTCTTGATGTTTATCTTAGGATTTCATATCCATTAGACACATTGTCTTGGATATTATCTAGTATCATATTCTTGTATCTATGACTAGACTAGATGGTTTATGTGTTTGTGCCATAAAACACAAGGTTTGTTATGTTGGGCCACAAAACATAACGGGTGTCATAGATGTGTCATAAACATAAGTGAAAGATGTCTAAAGGGTTAAGACGAAGACACTAGTGAAAGGTGTCAAATGTCCATATTTAAAGTACTAGTGAAGGGTGCTTAGAAGTCAAGGCTAAAGGCATTAGTGAAGGGTGCCTAGAAGTCAACTCACAAGGCATTAGTGACGGGTGCCTTGAAGATCGAGTCAAAGGCATTAGTGAAAGGTGCCTAAGGTGTGCATTCGATATGGTGTGATTCGATGTACAAGATAGATTAGTATTGGGTCAAAGGATACTGATATCCTTGTTGATGTTGTCATAAGGAGTGGATCTCCATAGGGATAGGATTCGTGTTGGTCGGGAAATGGTTCCTCATTTGTAATGGAACCCGGTATCTAGCCTTGTACCGGATAAAGTGTAGGCGACGTTGTGATAGGTTTGGTTCTACCTCGTGGAAGAACTCGGTGTTTAGCTTAGTACCGGAAAAAGTGTAGCGGCGTTGTGTAAGGTTTTCTCATGAGAATGGAGTTTGTTGATCTAGTGAAGCAACTCTCGAGTAGGTGACTCGGGGAGTGGAGTAGGGCAAGGAAGGTGTCCTTGTAGGCGAACCACTATAAATCCTCGTGTTGGTTTGTCTATCCTTTTACTTATCGCTTTACTTTTATTCTTGCATTACATTGTTTATTTTCTATGTAGTTGATGTCTATGTTTGTGATACATACTTGGTCTTTCATATAGTCATAAACTATATTTAACACTTTACATACTATGACACGCTTGATCAAGAAAAAGCAACCGGACTAATAATGGTGAAACTTGATTTATAATGAACCATTAATCTTGAGGAATCTTATGTGATATTAATGGGTTGGCCTACATGCCGTAATGCGTTAAATACATCCTCGCGTCGAGATTAGCAAATGCAATGGTTTATACCATATTTGATACAAAATTTTTAAGTTTGAAATGGAAACGTATTCACCCCCTCTACCTTTTCACAATTGGTTCTCTTTGAAGTTTTGTTGTTAGATATCTTGTTAATCAAGCTTGAATAAAGGCAAAAATGGATAATATAACTTCACTAAAAAGTCTACAAAGGTTAAACCTTTTCGTCGGGTCAAAACATGCATTTTTGTAATTACGTCGGATCCGCGGATCCCTCGCTTTACAGACGGATCCCCGAGCAAGGGATCCGTGGTACAAGAAGATGTTTCATTCGAATTTCAAAATTCATAACTAATTAACCGTAAGTCGTTAGAAGTCGTGCCACCTATCGCTTTAAAGGTATTTGAGTCTACTTTCATTTAAAATGATTTCATAAACTGATTCAAAACAAAAATTTACAGAAACATTGATTTATAATAGAAAGTTATTTTTTGTCATAACTTTTGCACAAACTTTTGATCTAATGGAGACGGATGTTTTCAACAACATATGTTGAACTAGCTCATCCAACCATTTTTTGTTCACCACATGGACAACTTTTAAATTTTTTTTGACACCTTCGTCACCTTAGTTATTTCAAGTATAATATTAATAAAAATGAAGCACTAGTGAAAGGTGTCGAATGTCCAAAGGGCAAGACGAAGACACTAGTGAAAGGTGTCGAATGTCCATATGAAAGCACTAGTGAAGGGTGCTTAGAAGTCAAAGCTAAAGGCATTAGCTGGCGTGCTAGAAGTCAAGTCACAAGGCATTAGTGAAGGAAGTGCCTTGAAGATCGAGTCAAAGGCATTAGTGAAAGGTGCCTAAGGTGTGCATTCGATATGGTGTGATTCGATGTACAAGATAGATTAGTCTTGGGTCAAATGATATTGATATCCTTGTTGATGTTATCATAAGGAGTGGATCTCTTAGGGATAGGATTCGTGTTGGTCGGGAAATGGTTCCTCCTTTGTAATGGAACCCGATATCTAGCCTTGTACCGGATAAAGTGTAGGCGACGTTGTGATAGGTTTGGTTCTACCGTGGAAGAACTTGGTGTTTAGCTTAGTAACGGAAACGGAAAACGTGTGCGACATGTGTAAGGTTTTCTCCGCCTAGAATGGAGTTTGTTGATCTTGTGGCAAACTCTAGAGTAGTGACCTGGGAGTGGAGTAGGTGGAAAGGTGTCCTGTAGGCGAACCACTATAAATCATCGTGTTGGTTTGTCTATCCTTTTACTTATCACTTTACTTTTATTCTTGCATTACATTGTTTATTTTCTATGTGGTTGATGTCTATGTTTGTGATACATACTTGGTCTTTCATATAGTCATAAACTATATTTGGCACTTTACATACTATGACACGCTTGATCAAGAAAAAGCTACCGGACTAATAATGGTGAAACTTGATTTATAATGAACCATTAATCTTGAGTAATCTTATGTGATATTAAGGGTTGGCCTTACATGCAGTGAATGCTAAATACATCCTCACCGAGATTAGAAAATGCAATGGTTTATACCATATTTGATACAAAAGTTTTAAGTTTGAAACGGAAACGATTCACCCCTCTATATTTTCACATCCTTGACAAAGGCTATGTCCCGATAGTAAATTCGCACTTATGACACCTTCGTGGTAAGAGCGCTTAAGAAACCGATCAACGGTGTAAGACCTTTCGCTTAAGAAACCGATCAACGGCATCTGTTGATTGGTCGAGATTACGCTTGTGAAGCAATGATCGTATATAATGTCGATCGAACTTCCTCATCCACATATATTGTGTCGACTTTATACAAAGCTATAATCGGTGTAATGACAATCTGGATCGATGATTGAATGAAGGAATCACATGGGAACGCTTCTCGTGGGGTTCGTTTCCAGCCTTCCAAGACCGCTATTTATTTTTTTGCCCGCTGCAATTATCGGATCATATAGATGTTATGCGTTGGCTCCCAAGGAGCTTTGTTGGCTATTTGTTTTGTATCCTGATTAAGTGTCCCTCATCCGAGGGGTGTATAGGTTAGTAATGGATATGACGGTGGTGCCACGAGAGGGTGAACCAAGTGATAATAATAGGATGTCTGTTTTGCTTGGACTCGTGGTTATTTTAACACGAGAGTTAGTGTTAGATGGTGATGTATTCTCGAATATTCGATACATAGGCATGTGAGGAGTGTAAGTAGGTGGTTCTCGTGCACCCGAGAATCAACCATCTTCATTTCTCGCTACCACTTGCTCTAGGTAAGCCGCCACTCCCCGGCGTAACCTAAATGTTTACCTTGGTACCCAATATGTTGCTCACCGTAGATGTTGGTTTGAAAGTTGTTAAAAGGAAAAAAAATGCCTTTTCAGGTGAGAAAATAAAAAAAATGGTGAAAGTTTGTGACTTTTTTGTATCTTGTCCTCACGGATGGCGCCATATTTAAGTATTGTATGTAAACATGATTGATAGGGTTGAGATGGTTGTGTTGTTTGGTTCACTGTTCAGAACAGTAAGGTTCCAAAGGGATGATTAGGAATCAAGGGTGTGGGTAACATTCAAACAAACCATGTTAGTTTGTGTGTTTACTATATGAAATAGTGTAAAAGTGTGTTGAGAGAATGATCCTCCTATTTTGTGTGGGATACCTTTTATTTATAAAGAGGCATTTAGGGTTTAAGAATAAACCGCATGTGTATGATCAATGGTTGTGATCATGCCACGTGTTGGTCATCCAGCGCACAAACAAGAATGACAGGTGGCACACTCTCCTTTTCCCGTACCAGGTTGTGCCGCTTCCTCTGTTCTTGATCATGTGTCTCTCATTGGCATATCTCATATGATAATCTTAACCGTTAGTCACAGTTACGAGACAGTTGTCCCACGCGAGGCGCAACGCATCCTTAGATGCTTTCCCAGGCCGTACATAGCTTGGGAGTTAGGCGAGCCTATCAAATGTTGATAATAAACTATTGGGTATTTGTAATGGGTTTGACTTTTGCGTGTTGTTAATGGGCTTATACCACTAATATTGATGCGCTATTATTAAAAAAAATTGCTCATCAAATTGGGTTGTTCTCCTGAAAAGTGAGGTAAAAATCCTTTTTGGCTACTTTTTATTAATACCTTTTGTTTTCATTCGTGAAATTTTTTCATTAAGGTAAAATTTAAAGATGAACTATTTACTTGCACAAAATAATCAATTTGAATAACGAACTTTTAAAATAACCATTATGCATAATATACTTTTTTCTATGATCCATTATGCCTAACATACTTTTTTCTATGATTCATTAGGCATATGTAAAAAATTATGCACAATGAATAAAAAAACCTGGTATATTATGCATAATGGTTTTTTTTACTAGTTCGTTATTCAAATTTATAATTTTTTGTAAGTAACTAGTCCATCTTTTGCTTTTACTCTTTTCAAGACAACATTTTTTTTTTTCTGATCATCAAAATTCATTTTACATGCTCATTTCACTATCTACTTTTCGCTTTTTTACTTGGGGTTAGCATCAGGTCAAACCCTGACGGGACCCAAAAAACTCGAAACGGTCAGGTCCAGTCCGAGAAGACAAAATGATCAGTTGTACGTAAGATCGAACCGGATCGAAGACCGAGCATGAGGTAAAGTGTGAACCGAGGACCGAAAAAAAAAAATTCAATCCGATCCGGTCCGGTTTCTCGATTCGATCCGGTCTACAGTCCATTATGGTCGCCCCTACTTTCTACTTCAAAACCCGGCCCAGTACATCTATTTAATTGGTGGTCTCTACCTCAATTAAATGATAACCAAATTTGTCTACCTCCATTTGTTACGTATAAAAAAGTGTCGGTTTCTACTTTTTTACTACCAATATGTAAATCGAGTAAATTAGATGTTCTTTTCATAAACGTGTTTAGGTAAAAAGAAAGTCTACAAACAATTACAGATTGTCGTGCCACCTATCGTTTTAAAGGTATTTGAGTCTACTTTCATTTAAAAATGATTTCATAAACTGATTCAAAACAAAAATTTACAGAATAATTGATTTATAATAGAAAGTTTTTTTTTTGTCATAACTTTTGCACAAACTTTTGATCTAATTGGAGACGGATGTTTTCATCTTTGAATAACAATGTGTCCTCTTTCGAAATTAAGGTTTTGATCATATTTATAAAAGAAACTAATCAAGCTTGGTATACATGTTTATATTTAACACAAAGCGATGGAAAGAACTTTCGTATGTTATGCTAAATGATAAATTGTCTTCGTTGCAATACTTGATTATTTGCTTATCTTAAATAGCTTTTGTGCTTGTTTGACAAAAATAACATATGTGGTTCCTTACCTTGCTATTCATTCTCTTGCTTGATTTGGTAATATTCTACTAATCAATGTGCTACTTGAAGGAGTGTTTAGGATAATATTTAGTTGTGTCGAAAATGTTAGTTTTATAAGATGAAAAATATTTAAAACATATAACATACTAAATGGATTTTTTGATTGAGTTTGTCATGTGTGCAACATAAATTTTTATGCGCTTATATGATTTCTTGATTTTATATTTTCTTGCATCGTTTTTTAAAAACAACAAGAATGTACATCGGATCATAACCTACACTTGTGTTGATGATGTTCTCTCCCGTTTTCCTTTTCATGATCGCTTTCCAAGCTTCATAGTAGGATTGAAAACTTGATTATTTCATCCGATATACTCAAGTAATTTATTTTGCAACGCAAATATAATTTTTCGTATCCGAAAGTCCAAACTCGAGCTTTCCAACAACATATGTTGAACTAGCTCATCCAACAATTTTTTTGTTCACCACATGGACAACTTTTAAATATTTTTTTGACACCTTCGTCACCTTAGTTATGTCAAGTATAATATTAATAAAAATGAAGCACTAGTGAAAGGTGTCGAATGTCCAAAGGGTCAAGACGAAGACACTAGTGAAAGGTGTCGAATGTCCATATGAAAGAATTAGTGAAGGGTGCTTAGAAGTCAAAGCTAAAGGCATTAGTGAAGGGTGCCTAGAAGTCAAGTCACAAGACATTAGTGAAGGGTGCCTTGAAGATCGAGTCAAAGGCATTAGTGAAAGGTGCCTAAGGTGTGCATTCGATATTGTGTGATTCGATGTACAAGATAGATTAGTCTTGGGTCAAAGGATATTGATATCCTTGTTGATGTTGTCATAAGGAGTGGATCTCCTTAGGGATAGGATTCGTGTTGGTCGGGAAATGGTTCCTCCTTTGTAATGGAACCCGATATCTAGCCTTGTACCGGATAAAGTGTAGGCGACATTGTGATAGGTTTGGTTCTACCTCGTGGAAGAACTAGGTGTTTAGCTTAGTAGCAGAAAAAGTGTAAGTGACGTTGTGTAAGGTTTTCTACGCTGAGAATGGAGTTTGTTAATCTAGTCAAGCAACTCTCGAGTAGGTGACTAGGGGAGTGGAGTAGGGCAAGGAAGGTGTCCTATTAGCCGAACCACTATAAATCCTCTTGTTGGTTTGTCTATCCTTTTAATTATCGCTTTACTTTATTCTTGCATTACATTGTTTATTTTCTATGTGGTTGATGTCTATGTTTGTGATACATACTTGATCTTTCATATAGTCATAAACTATATTTAACACTTTACATACTATGACACGCTTGATCAAGAAAAAGCAACCGGACTAATAATGGTGAAACTTGATTTATAATGAACCATTAATCTTGCAGAATCTTATGTAACATTAAGGGGTTGGCCTTACATGCCGTAATGCGTTAAATACTTCCTCGCGTCGAGATTAGAAAATGCAATGGTTTATACCATATTTGATACAAAAGTTTTAAGTTTGAAACGAAAATGTATTCACCCCCTTTACGTTTTCACATCCTTGACAGTGGCTATGTCCCGATAGAAAATTCCATACTTATGACAGCTTCAGGGTAAGAGCTTTTGCCTAGGAAACCGATCAACGGTGTAAGACCTTTCGCCTAAGAAACCGATCAACGGTGTTGTTGATTGGCTGAGACTACGCTTGTTGAAGCAATAGTCGTACATAATGTCGACTGAACTTCCCTCATCCACATATATTGTGCTGACTTTATACAAAGCTATCACTGGTGTAATGACAACTGGATCAGATGATTGAATGAAGGAATCACATGGAACGCTTCTCGGTGGGGTTCGTTTCCAGTCTTCCAGTACCTCGCTATTTATTTTGTTGCCTGGTTGCCATGACTGGATCATATAGATGTGTCATGTTGGCTCCCAAGGAGCTTTGTTGGCTATTTTCTTTGTATCTTGGATTAAGTGTCCCTCATCTGAGGGTGTATAGGTTAGTAATGGGCTATAACGTGTGGTGCCATGAGAGGGTGAACCAAGTGATGATAATAGGATGTCTGTTTGAGTTGGATTCAGGGTTATTTTAATCTAAGAGTTGCTGTTAGATGGTGATGTATTCTGAATATTCGATACATAGGCATGTAGAGGAGTGTAAGTAGGTGGTTTTGTGTTTACCTGAGAATCAACCATCTTTATTTCTGCTACCACTTGCTCCAGGTAAGCCGCTACTCCTGGCGTAACCTAAATGTTTACCTTGGTACCCAATATGTTGTTGCTTAACACCGGCGTGTGAGAAACTTCCACCTAAGACTGAACCGTAGTTACATCTGTACTACCTTGAACTATATGTTCTTGAACCGGCCTGACTTGAGAAGATGGCCTTAAAAATTGTAGCTATTCCTGAAACCGTTTGTCCCCCCTGTGAAAAAGTGTTGTGTGCAAGCCGACATGGTCGTTTGTTGCATGCATTTCCATTATGGTCCTCTTGTAAAGTTTCTTGCTGAATGATGAACATCATTTTCTAGTATTTGTTGACTCTCTTCAGCATGAGTAAGATCTTCCACCTGGACTGTACGAGGTAGTTGCTGTTTATTTCTGAAACAAGAGGTTGTCGGGTTTGTTCACCAGAGATGTTGGTTTGAAACTTGTTAAAATGAAAAAAAAATGCTTTTTCAGGTGAGAAAATGAAAAAAAAGGTGAAAGTTTGTGACTTTTTTGTATCTTGTCCTCACGGATGGCGCCATATTTAAGTATGGTATGTAAACATGATTGATAGGGTTGAGATGGTTGTGTTGTTTGGTTCACTGTTCAGAACAGTAAGGTTCCAAAGGGATGATTAGGAATCAAGGGTGTGGATAACACTCAAACAAACCATGTTAGTTTGTGTGTTTACTATATGAAATAGTGTAATAGTGTGTTGAGAGAATGATCCCCCTATTTTTTGTGGGATGCCTTTTATTTATAAAGAGGCATTTAGGGTTTAAGAATAAACCCCATGTGTATGATCAATGGTTGTGATCATGCCACGTGTTGCTCATCCAGCGCACAAACAAGAATGACAGGTGGCACACTATCCTTTTCCCGTACCAGGTTGTGCCGCTTCCTCTGTTCTTGATCATGTGTCTCCCATTGGCATATCTCATATGATAATCTTAACCGTAATCACAGTTACGAGATAGTTGTCCCATGCGAGGTGCAACGCAACCTTAGATGATTTCCCAGGACATACATAGCTTGGGAGTTAGGCGAGCCTATCAAATGTTGATAATAAGCTTTATTGGGTATTGGTAATGGGTTTGACTTTTGCGTGTTGTTAATGGGCTTATACCACTAATATTGATGCGCTATTATTAAAAAAAATTGCTCATCAAATTGGGTTGTTCTCCTGAAAGGTGACGTAAAAATCCTTTTTGGCTACTTTTTATTAATACCTTTTGTTTTCGTTCGTGAAATTTTTTCATTAAGGTAAAATTTAAAGATGAACTATTTACTTGCACAAATTAATCAATTTGAATAACGAACTTGTAAAAAAACCATTATGCATAATATACTTTTTTCTATGATTCATTATGCCTAACATACGTTTTTCAATGATTCATTAGGCATATGTAAAAAATTATGCACGGTGAATAAAAAAACCCGGTATATTATACATAATGGTTTTTTTTACTAGTTCGTTATTCAAATTTATTATTTTTTGTAAGTAACTAGTTCATCTTTTGCTTTTACCCTTTTCATGACAACATTTTTTTTTTCGATCGTCAAAATTCATTTTACATTTTATGTATAAAGAATTTTACATGCTCATTTCACTATCTACTTTTCGCTTTTTACTTGGGGTAAACATCAGGTCAAACCCTGACGGGACCCAAAAAACTCGAAACGGTCAGGTCCAGTCCGAGAAGACAAAATGATCAGTTGTACGTAAGATCGAACCGGATCGAAGACCGAGCATGAGGTAAAGTGTGAACCAAGGACCGAAAAAAAAATAAATTCAATCTGATCCGGTCCGGTTTCTCGATTCGATCCGGTCTACGGTCCTTTATGATCGCCCCTACTTTCTACTTCAAAACCCGGCCCAGTACATCTATTTAATTGGTGGTCTCTACCTCAATTAAATGATAACCAAATTTGTCTACCTCCATTTGTTACGTATAAAAAAGTGTCGGTTTCTACTTTTTTACTACCAATATGTAAATCGAGTAAATTAGATGTTCTTTACATAAACGTGTTTAGGTAAAAAGAAAGTCTACAAACAATTACAGATTGTCGTGCCACCTATCGTATTAAAGGTATTTGAGTCTACTTTCATTTAAAATTGATTTCATAAACTGATTCAAAACAAAAATTTACAGAATCATTGATTTATAATAGAAAGTTATTTTTTTTTTCATAACTTTTGCACAAACTTTTGATCTAATTGGAGACTGATGTTTTCATCTTTGAATAATAATGTGCCCTCTTTTGAAATTAATGTTTTGATCATATTTATAAAAGAAACTAATCAAGCTTGGTATACATGTTTATATTTAAGACAAAGCGATGAAAAGAACTTTCGTATGTTATGCTAAATGATAAATTGTCTTCCTTGCATTACTTGATTATTTGCTTATCTTAAATAGCTTTTGTGCTTGTTTGACTGAATACCATATGTGGTTCCTT